>JARFXV010002171.1:0-195734 GCA_031761425.1 Cosmopolites sordidus | reverse complement strand
AAAATTCGCCACATCGACAACAACATCGTACGATGGGAATCGTACCACAGGAGAAACAACCACACCCAGTGCCACCGATGCCAGGCATTCGGACACGGAGCTATGAATTGCAGACGGGCCTACGTCTGCCTGAAATGCTCGGGACCCCACGACACGGCAGCCTGCGAGAGGAAGAAAGGCGTCAACGAGGAGAAAATAGCAATGAAATGCGCGAACTGCGGGGGCAGCCACGCAGCCAACTACAAGAAATGCCCAAAACTGGAGGAATACGTCAAGAGGATAAACCACCCAAACCGAAACAACAACAACAACAACAACCCCAGACAGATCCCGATCAAGCCCCAATGGTCGCAACGAGGACAATCATTCGCCGCCATCACCGGCGGAAGACCGTCGCCAGCCCCGCGACAAGAAACAGCGCCTGCTCCTCACCGAGAAGCAGTCCACCAGTTCGCTCCACGCAGAGAAGCATACCCCCCACTACCAAGCCAGCGATGCGACCCAACACCGCAGAGCCAAACCAAAGATGACATTGGAGAATTCCAGACCCTCCAGTCAATCATCCGAGAAATCGACCAGATGGTCGACATCACAGCCATGATTGCAATGGCCACAGCCCTCAGAGACGAGCTGAGAGGCGCTAAGACCAGACTAGACCAGATCAGGGTCTTCGCCAAATTCCAGTGAAATGGCGGGCCGCGGGAAAACCACCATAATAGCCATCAATATCAACGGGATCACCGGCAAAACCCAGGAACTCAAAAATCTAATCCATAAAGAGAGACCGACGCTATGCCTAGTGTCGGAAACCCACCTGACCAACAGACCACCACCTTTCGTCACGGGGTACCGAACGACGCACAAGAACAGAGCCGACGGCCGCCGCAGCGGTGGAGTGGCTATCTATTACCACGACCAATGGGAAGCCGAAGAGGTCCAAATCAACACGGAATCCCTAGAAGCAGTCGCAATCAGAAACGGCGACGTCACCATAGCAGCCGTCTACGCCAGACCAAACGTAGCAATCATGGAAGAAGATATCATGAAAATCATGAACTTGGACGTGAAAGTCATCGCAGCCGGGGATTGGAACGCCAAGCACACCGACTGGCATAACCACAGCCACAACAACAACGGCCAAACAATCCACCGGATCTGCGCCGCCAAAGACTTCCAAGTCGTTGCACCGGCCGAGGCAACAAGAATCAGCTACATCACAGACCACCAGGACTCCACCATCGATTTTGCGCTGACCAAAAACATCGCAGCGACAGCCGTGACAATGGGATGTCTCTCGTCAGACCACCTACCAGTCAGGATCCAACTGAACCATATCGAGAAAATCCAGCCACCCAGGATGATCCTCAACTATAAAAACAGCGACTGGAAGAAGTACAAAGCACACCTCAACGCCGAGGTCAAAATCAAGCCCCAAATCCCGGTTGAAGAAATCGATGCAGAAATCGAAGCCTTTACAAAGGCCATCCAAAAAGCAAAGGAGACAGCAATCCCGAAAGCAACGGGGAAAAATCACGCCAGATCAGACCCCGAGATTGACCTCCTCATGAAAATCAGGGACAAAGCGAGGAAAACCTACCAAAGATGCAGGACAAGAGAAAACCTAGCAATCATCAAGGAATGGAACCAAATCATAAAGGAAGAGCTGAAGATCAAGAGCACCGAGGAATGGAATGCCAGAATCCTGAAGGCCCGGTCAGACGGGAAAATCTGGAACCACATCAGAAGCTTCAAGCGGGGGCAGACAAACATACGGACAAGCAATCACGGACCCAGACAGCGGCCAGACAACAACAAAGGCCACCGAAAAAAGCGCAGATTTTCGCCAAACAAATCCAGGTCACGGCAAAATCAAACGCTAATCTGTCAGACAAAGCCACCGAAGACACCATCAACCGCAAAATCAAGAAGTTCAGAGGAGGAAGCGGACCGGCAAAACACGGAGGCCATATCCACCAGCCCCCACGAGATCCTCAGAGCGATCCAAGCTCTCAAACCTTTCAAGTCACCAGGACCCGACGGAATCTTCCCCAAGGACCTGAAGTTCCTCCCGAGAAAAGCCATTGTCCAGCTTTTCAACATCATCCAAAGCTGCCTGAAGAACAACCACTTCCCTTCAAAATGGAAAGAAGCAGAAGTAATAATGATCCCAAAAAAGGGCAAACCGGCCACCGACCCCAACAGCTACAGGCCCATATCCCTCCTTAACCAAATGGGGAAGATCCTGGAGAGGATCATCAACCAAAAACTAGTAGACGAACTAGAAAAAGAAGGACAAACCATTGAAGAGCAGTACGGCTTTAGAAGAGGCAGGTCAACAACACTCCAGCTGGCCAGAATCACCGCAGCAGCCAGAAAAACACCCCAACAACCAAATGCATACAGTGATAACATCGCTGGACCTGGAGAAGGCATACGACACAGTATGGCAGGGACGCACTAATATGCAAGATGCGTCAGAAAGGCTTGAACAACAACCTCGTCAGGATCACCGACAGCTTCCTGAGAGACCGCCAAATCACCGTCAAAACAGAAGGGGGGAAATCGGAAAAAACCCAAATCACGGAAGGACTACCGCAAGGCAGCGTGCTCTCCCCCACGCTCTTCAACGTCATGATCAACGACATTCCGCAACATCCAGACACCGAGTTAGCATTATACGCCGACGACGTCGCCATCATCGCACAATCAGGACTCAGAGCAGCAGCTGAACGTAACACACAGCGCCACCTGGAAGACATCGCCAAATTCTTCAACACATGGAAAATGAAGATCAACGCAGCCAAGACCCAAGTTATCAACCTGACCAAGGCTAGAAAAAGCAGAATCAAAATCCGACTGGACAACACCGAAGTGTCAAACCAAAAGACACTAAAATATCTCGGTGTCACCTTTGACAAACACCTAAATTTCCAAAAACACCTCAAAGGAACAAGAACCAAAGCCGGCCAGGTCTGCAGAATAATTTACCCATATCATTTCTAGAAATTCCAACCTAGATACCAGAACCAAGATCAACATCTGCAGAGCATACATCCAGCCACTACTGGAGTATGCAGCCCCAATCTGGAACGCGGCCACCCGGTCCGCCAAACAAAAGCTTTTCGCCATCGAAGCAAAAGCAATCAGGATAGCCCTAGACATCAAGTGGCAGTCCAGGACAACCAACCAGACAGTATTCCGCAGGCAGGATTCCACCCCCTGGAGAAGAGGCTCAATAACATATGCAAGAAATTTTACGATTTCACCGTCAAAAGAACCATTCTGACGGAAAACATCCAGAAGCCAACAGGAGGGGGGACAGCTGCGGATCCGGTGAACTGAGTAGCTGGGTCCAAAGCTCCATCCCCCCCCCCCCATCGGAAGCCCAACAGACGATGGGCCAACGGGTTGGAGGAAGGGTGGATCGAGTAGCTCTTCCAATGAAAACCCCAACACGAGCCACCAAAACCAGACGGCAGCACCACGCCAAAACCAGTGCAGCCAAAGACGAACCAGGACCATCAAGAAAATTCCAGAAACAATGTTCGAGAATCAACGATTTTATATTGTATCCATTATGTCCGGGCGCAGAGTCGGTACCGGACAAACCTACCCCTGTACATATGTATATATTATTATTATTTTGTATATAGTTTAATCTAACCATTGTTGCAAAGGCTTTTTGTAAATAAATAAATAAATAAATAAATAAATAAGAACTAGACTGTTCGACCGTTCAGAACTAGACTGTTCGACCGGCCGCGTCACTCCGCCCCGTACACTTTCCGGTCAAATACACTTCGCGCTTTTTGGTGCCAATTTTTTGGTTTATTTTTCCGATTGCACAAAAGCTTAAATGACCGTTAGAAATATCGTTTTAAACGGTTTCCTAACCTCACTATTTTCTTTATGGTTTATTCCACTGTACTTACGTCTTTTCTTTTTGTAGTTTTCCAATAAATTTATGCGTACACACTTACACTAACTTTTTTACAACTTTTCCACTTTTCTAACACTATTTTTACTTGATTTTTTCTACCTACGTTCTACAGCTTATCAAGCACGTCCGTTCACGACGACTACCCAGGGCGAACTGAGTTATAGGGACAAGAGTGTCGTTCAATTTGGTTTATGCCTTGCGGCTACAACTAGCTGATACCAACCATCTAACAAGACTGCTGACAAGAGAACACCCAACTACCCTTCGCACTCCAAAAAGTAGCGGGGGAAGAAAACAACTCCCCGGTCAGGCAGGCTCCGGCTCCTTATTTACAATCTCGTCCCCAATTACCTTATCCGCCCATTTATTTACTAACGCTATCATCTCTTGGTCTAACTTTCCTTCTTCGTTCCTCATTTTAATCCCTCTTCCTTCCAACTCTTTCTGGCTCTCTTCTCTTCCTTCCACTCTATTCGCATTCATGCAGCTTTCTCTCACGTGTTCAACATCCTCCCTTCCATTCCCGCAGATACACATTCCATTCTCATTTCCTAACTTAAACCTTTCTTTGTATCCGGCCATGTTGCCATGACCGGTCAACAGTTGCATACCCTTCCACGACACATTCATTCTCTCCACTCCTACTTTTTCACACCGTTCATACGCTTTTCTTCCTTTTATGCTTCGATCCCATTCATTCTACCATTCCTGTAAAGTTATCTCTTTCCTTTTTTCCTCATCCTTTCTCTCCTCCATCTCATTCCGCATTCTACGTCCACTTGTTCATTTTTTCTAGCTTCACTTGCCAATTTGTCCGCTCTTATCATCTCCATATCGCTTTTTCTCGGCTTCCATTCCACTCTAACATTCTTTCCTTCTCTCTGCATTCTCACTATTAAATACTGTAGTTCTCCTGCTTCTTTTCCTGTTCTATTCCCCATCTCTATTTCTCCAATCACTTCTCTGCTATCCGTTACTATTATTCCGTCCTTTTTCCCGGTATTTTCCATCCATTCTAACCATTTCTTCACGGCCTGATGTTCGCATTCTCTCGAGCTTAGTGATGGACTAAGCTCTACTCTAAAACTCACTCACCATTTATGCTCCTGTACCCTTCCACTCTCATTAATTATCAATCCAATTCCTCCTTTCTCATCCTTAGTTGATCCATCCACCCATATTCGCACTGCTTCTCTCATACGTTCTTCACTCGTTTCCTCATTCTCTATTACCTCCCACGGCCATCTATGTTTCTTCCAATCGACCCTTGCATTTCTCTCTTGCTCTCTATTCTCACGCCAAACTTTCGCCCATACCTCCGTCGGTGTCGTATTGTACGATTGTACCATCATCTTTAGTACCCATCTATGTACTGGTCTTGAAGCTTTCTTAACTCTTTCATCGCTGGCTTTTTCACCCCAAATCTCTGCACCATACAACACCGCCGGTCTTACTACTTTCTCATACATTCTCTTCATTACTTCTCTGGCTTCTTTCCCTAGCCTCCTCCTCAACATTCCATTTTTTTTACAACCACTTTACCTAATTTCTTTCTAGTCTCTTTCACATCGTCCAGATACAGGAACCTCGTGTCCAAGGTTACCCCCAAATATTTAATCTTATTCCTCGCTACTAGCCTATCTTCCCCCATTCTTATCACTGGCGTTCTGATTTTCCTTTTTCTCCACACAAACATCATCTCAGCCTTTCCTGTGTTATACTTTGCCCTCGCCGACCTCGCCCATTCTCTACATTCACTCCAATACTCTTCCCATTTTTTCTCTACCTTCTTCACCGATATACCACTCAGTAATATTAACTGATCGTCCGCAAACGCCTGCACCCACCCTTTTCCTTCCATTCGTTCCTCATCTATTCTCATCTTTTCATTCATTCTTCTAAACCATCCATTCATGCTTATAAGCCACAATGTTGGCCCCAAACACGACCCTTGCGGACAACCTTTATCAATTTCAACTTCTACCCCATTGCTATTCACTCTTCTTTCACTCATAAAACTGTCTATTATTTTTACTATCCTTTCATTCATCCTTGCTTTCATTAATTCTTCCAACACTTCCACTTTTGTGGCCATGTTGAAAGCATTCTCTAAGTCTAAAGCCACCACCAGCACGTGATTCCCTTCTTCCTTAAATTCATTAATCTTCTCAACCACCTTTTCTATCGCATCCAACGTTCTTATTCCTTTTCTGAACCCATACTGTTTTTTATCAAAATTCCAATTTGCTTCGCATATCGCTCTTAATCTTCTACTCACTGTATTGTCAAGGATCTTTCCGAGCGTCGGTAAGAGGCTAATCGGCCTTTCCCCTTTACCCTTTTTTGACAACCAGCAAATTTTCGCAATCTTCCAGCACTTTGAGAAGTATCCCATTTCCCACCACTTATTAAACATTTCCAATATCACTTCCTTACTTCCGATATTCTTTTTATTGTCTCATTAGGTATCTTATCCTTTCCCGTGGCTTTATTTTTTTTCAGGTCCATAATTACATCATTTAGCTCTTCCATTTTTATTCTTTCCCTTCCCACTTCGTCTCGCTCCCATTTATTCCCCTTTATTCTAATCGCTATTTCATTATATTCCTCTATTTCTTTTCCGTCGGATGCTGGGTGGTATTTCTTAATTTTCTCTCTCTCTATTTCATTTTCTTCCTGATTTCCTTGCTTTCTCTTTCCCTGTATAACTCCAAATTTTCTGAACACTTCCCAGACTCTATTCCATGGTTCGTTTTCCGTCAACTCGTCAATCATTCTTTCCTCATACCGATTTTTCTTTGTCTTTATCATTTCTTTGTATCTCTTTCTTTCTTTCTTATATTCCTCTCTATCGTACTGATTGCCTCTTCTAACTGTTCTTCATCTACTATGACCCCAATTCTCATTTCTATTTCTTCTATTTTCTCTCTAAACTTGTCCCAATCTGTATTTTTGTAGTCCCAACGCTCTCTTTTCCTCTCTCTCTCCTCTATATTTTCAGTTATCTCAGTCTCACTTAGTGACTCGTCTTCGCACACCACACATTCCTTCAATTCTACACCCCTATACCACAACACATCAATATAACTGTTCCCCATTCCACCTGCAAAGGTCGGCAGGTTTTCGCAGTCATTCCCTAGAGTCATTCCATTCTCCACCGCCCACATTATCAATTGTTCCCTCCTTTTATCCTCTATTTCCCCCAATGCTTGATTTTTCGCATTAAAGTCCCCGCTACTACTAGCTTTCCTTTTCCAAACATCCCCTTTTCGTCAGTGAATACGAGGCCTCCATTACTGGGTTCCTCGTACACACTAACTACTTTGATATCCCCAATTTTTACAGTAGTCACATTTCTGCTCGATTCATCATCTATCATTATTGCCCTAAGGCCTTCCCTTAACAGAATTATTGCTTTTGCTCCTAGCCCTCTTCTGAAAATTTCCCACCCTTCCCATGCGCTCATTTTTTGCGGAGGCTCCTGCACCAACACCGCATCTATTTCCCATTCATGTGCATTCACTCTCATCAGTCTCTCAGCTTGCATTCGTCTTCCCAAATTGATCTGGAGTAGTTTCATTTAATATCCGTAGTCTACACGTTTTTTGGTGTCAGCCATCCTAGCAGTAAATATCGGGCATCTCTTATCATTTGCCCGGTGCCTAACGCCGTCTTCCAAACCACTTACATCCTTACACAATTCACACACTTCTTCTCATTCTTGTTGCACTTCCTCATATCATGCTCGCCACCACACTTACCACAAGCTACTGTTCCTCTGCAGTGCCTCTGCGGATATCCAAATCTACAGCACTTAAAACACTGCAAAACTTCCTCAAAAACTTCCACATACACACTAATTAGCCCAACATTCACTCTTGTTGCACTTCCTCATATCATGCTCGCCACCACACTTACCACAAGCTACTGTTCCTCTGCAGTGCCTCTGCAGATATCCAAATCTACAGCACTTAAAACACTGCAAAACTTCCTCAAAAACTTCCACATACACACTAATTAGTCCAACATTCACTCGTCCCCTTTCGATTAACCTTCTTCACACATCAGGCCTACATGTAAATTTCCTGATTAATTTAAACACATTCGTTTCACGTTCATCCCCCACAATCTGTTTGATTTCCTCATTCTCATTTATTATCTCACTCATTAACTCACTATCTCTATAACCTTTCTCCACTCCTGTTATTTTTACTTTCGGCTTAATCTTTTTCCCTTCTCTTACTTCCATATATTTCATTCCTTTAATCTTTTCTACGATTTTCTTCTTCTGTTCTTCATCCCTACACTCCAGAACCGCTGCGTCACCATTCAGTCTTCTGCATTTTTTATCCCCTCTTTCCCTATTTCCTCATACGTTAACTTCTTTTTTACCGCCTCTATTGCCGCTTTTCCGTCAGTGTTCCCCTTAATCCATACTTCCTGCTTGGGCAGCGGTGGTTTCCACTCCTCTTTCCTTGTCGCCTGCTTATTTCCTGTCTTTTTCACCGCTCTTGCGTATGCGTCGTATGACCCTCCTTCCCCTTCACTTTCGCTACCTTCACTCTCACTCCTTTCACTACTGTCATTTACTACTTCCTTCCTTCTTTCAACTCTTTTTCTGTCCACCTTTTTTCCTTTCTCATACTTTCATTCATACTTCTTTCATTCATATTTTCCTCCATTTTGGTCATCCTCTCCTCTAAATTAACTTCCCTCTCCATCATCCCCTTTTCCGTTTTTAATTCATTTATTTTCCTATTAATCTCATTAACACTTTTACATATTTTGTCTAGCAACTTACACGCGTACTCCTGATCGGCCATATTAAACTTGGCCTTGCCTGACTGCCCGTACCGGGCCGTGGTTATCCTCCTCAGTTCATCAGTTACTTTATTGATTTCTACAAAAAATTTAACAAATTCAACATCATATTTTTCATTATAGTTCTCTATCAACAAGTCATCCGATTCTACCACCCGGCCCTCCATCACAACAACGTTTGCTGGATAAAGAGGAATGTCAGGCCTATCAAAACTGCGAAGAAATAAAAGATGAACCATTTACAATCGATGAGGTTTCCAATGTAATTAAACAAATTCATAACTTAAAACTTAAACTTCTTCTTAACTTAACATAAAGCACCAGGGCCTGACGGACTGCAAAATTATTGCCTACAGAGACACACAAAATGCACCATTATGCCTAACTCAAGGAACAACATACCTTATACCAAAGGACCATCAAAATACTCAAGATTCTACAAAATATCGCCCCATAACCTGTCTCCCCACGATATATAAAGTCATAAACAGCTTGCATTAGTGATCGAATATATGCACATTGTGAATGCAACAAGATCATCGCCGTGCAGCAGAAAGGCAGTCGTTTGTAATCAGGCGTATGCCAAGGAACGAAATATTAATATGGCATATATCGATTATAAAAAGGCTTTCGATTCTGTACCACACGAATTGCTAATAGAAATCTTAAATATCTATAAAATAAATCAGCCAATAATAAATCTCTTGAAGAGCTTCATGTCAGTATGGACAATCAAAATCCAAATTAGAGATGTGACCATAATATAACAACTACAGAAATTCCAATCAGAAGAGGTATTTTTCAAAGAGATTCACTCAGTTCTCTTTGGTTCTGTATCGCCATGAACCCACTTTCCAACCGACTAAACTCCACCAAATATGGCTTTGGCTGGAAAAACTATGGTGAATCTATGCGGCTAAACCATTTGTTCTACATAGATGATCTGACATGATTTGCCTCATCAAACATTCACCTACAGCAAATGTTAAAAATAGTGGAAGAATTCTCCCGTGATATTCGAATGCAATTTGGACTGGAGAAGCATCGTATATTAAACATCAATAGAGGAAAACTGCTGAACAATGCTTATAAGGCACAGAATGGACAAAAGATCGAGGCAATGAGTACTGTAGATTCATACAAGTATCTAGGGATGAAGTAAGCACGCCGAATTGATTACGGCTTAATGAAAGAAGAGCTTATCTGTCAATTTATCAAAAGAGTGAGACAAGTTTTGAGGAGAGACTTAAAGAGCAGAAACATGTCTAAGGCTATCAAGACCTATGCATGTTCGGTGCTAAACTATTTATTCGGGATAGTTAACTGGAGCGCAACTGACGCACAACATTTGCAACGTAAGATCGGGACACTGCTCACAAAATCGCAGAAACACCACTCTAGAAGTGCAGTGAAACGCACAACATTGCCGCGACAACAAGGCGGTAGGGGATTAGTTGATATTAGTAAGCAACTGGACCAACAAATAGGAAATCTGCGGAAACAAACAGTTCTTGCAGTAGGCGGAAACGTGTATGCTACATAAAGCTGTATGCCATGCTGATGGATCAACACCACTGCGACGAAATGAAGATCAAGTCTATGCAAAAACAGAACTTGAGAAATTACAATCGTGGAGAGAAAAGCCTCTGCATGGGAGACATTTGAATGATGTCACCCAGGAACAAGTCGACATATTAGGGTCGAACTACTGGCTGACTGCCGGATAGATGTTTCCAGAGACAGAGGGTTTCCTACTGTCATTACAAGATCAAGACTGCCAGAAATTAGCTCAAGTACGTAGTTCGGGACAGACGTGTGGCGGATGATCGATGTAGATATGGGTGCCTGGTCTCCGAGATAATCCAACATATAACAGGGGGCTGTGAAACATTTGCAGCAACATAATATAAAGAAAGAAACGACACAGTGGTGAAGATCATTCATCAAGAATTGGCAATAAAACTGCAGCTAAAGGAATAAAAAAAGTCCCATACTACAATTACAATCCGCAACCAGTTCTGGAGAACAACAGGTACAGAATGTGTTGGGACCGAACAGTGCTTAACGAGCAGAAATTAAATAACAATAGGCCCGATATTGTTGTGATTATAGTTCTAATATTTATAGATATAACCATCCCAAACAACAATAATTTAATTGCAAAACATATCGAAAAAATTCTGAAGTATAAAGAGCTTCAAAAATAGGTGAAAAGACAATGGGATATGAAGTGCACCGAAACAATACCTATCATACTGTCATCAACTGGAATCATCCTAAAGAACTTGGTAAGGAATATTAAAATATTGGGCCTCAACGATCATCTTTTTAGACCTATGCAGAAGGCTGTATTGCTTGGAACAGCTCGAACCGTTCGAACATTTTTGAATAACAACAGGAAACCAAAGACATCTACCGTCACCACCATAACCGTGTGGCCCGAAAACATGGAAAGGGCCCCCCACAGAGCTTAATCCTTCTGAAATCTAAGATATTTGGGATAAGTCAATGTTCTCCTTAGGGCCGGTTCTGCACTGCGGGTGTGGGCTATACTCGGGTTTTGTTCCGAGTGTGGCTTGTATCTGGTGTGTTCTTGTGTTGTAGGGCCGGTCCTTAGAGAGAGGTGCGAATGCCTTTAGGCTAAATGACATAATAATAATAGTAATAAGTCCAAACTCACTCGAGGATGACACAATTGATGAATCATTATCTCTGAAATGGCTGACCGATGGGCTGTTGTACCCAGAAACAGAAGGTTTTGCGACATCTATTCAAGATAAGGTAGTAAGAACACGGAATTACGAAAGGCATATACTAGACATGGATGTTGTCGACCGATGCAGGAAGTGTGGTACAGTGGGGGAAACACCTTATCGGTAGGTGTGCAGTTCTTGCACCTAATGCTTATTTAGGAAGACATAATCAGCTGGTGAAAATTATACATAAGCAAATAGCAGTAAAGTACTCGCTATTAGATAACG
Organism: Cosmopolites sordidus; assembly: GCA_031761425.1. Classification (NCBI taxonomy): domain Eukaryota; kingdom Metazoa; phylum Arthropoda; class Insecta; order Coleoptera; family Curculionidae; genus Cosmopolites; species Cosmopolites sordidus. Next base: position 183,992 of record JARFXV010002171.1, on the reverse strand, counting down.
CACCTTCTTCATATTATAAGTACTCACTTTCTCCCCTACTGGAATCAAATAATTTCAATTCTATACTGGGGTAGACCAATCACAAGAAATCGAACGGTCAATTATAATAGACCAGACATTGTTTTGATTAGTAAAAAGGAGAAAAGAGCGTTTATAACTGACATCGCAGTGCCGCTCTCTCATAATCTCAGGAAAACCGAGTTGGAGAAAACCACTAAGTATGAAAACCTGGCATACGATTTTAAAAAACCGGTGGAAATTACATAAGGTAGAGATAGTGCCTTCCGTTATATCCGCCGAAGGCCAAATAAGTAAGACCTTTTCAAAAAACTTGAAGACCCTTGGTATCTCAAAATCGATTGCCATAGTAGGACAGCGTGCAGTGCTCTTGCAGACGTTCCCCATTGTTTGTAAAATTTTATGCTAAGTGAGAGGAGCTGAACTGCTTTCTCATTTTGGCATTTTAATATCGACAAGCCTAGGCTGAAGTGCTGAATTCAGAACGAACATAATAATAATAATAATAATAATAATAATAATAATAATAATAATAAATAATAATACAATAAATAGTACAATAAATAATAACAATAATAATAATAATGCCGAGTAAAAACGAAAATATCAACCGTTAGCTGTAGAACTAACAGACATGTACAAACTCAGAGATGTCGACATTATACCAGTAGTAATATCTACAAATGGGCTGATAACAAACGACTGGAAAATCGCCAAAGACATGCTTGAATTACATGATAGACATAATGCAGTCATGCAAAAGGCTGTACTGGGTACAGCAAATATAGTCAAAAAATTCTTAAGCTTACATTGAGGCTCGGCTGAACCCTCTTGTTGAGTGCACACATTGTAAGTCTTGGGTTACAAACTCCGGCTACCGTGGATATGAATAAAATATAAGATAAACATAATAATAATAATAATAATAATAGGGCAGGGGGCGGTTAGTCCGCTTGGTGAGTGGCGCCACCACCTTCCCGAGCTGAGAGAAGTAAACCTCTGAAAAAAAAATCCCCAAGCTTAAGGTGGAAATCCATCGTGCCGAGGAGCTGAATGGCACAGGGTTGAAGTGTCTCTAACGATGTCTCCGGATACCAAGCGCCCTCCGGTAGTAAATAGCTTTCCCATGGTAAATCGGGGCTCTGCCTTGGGTGACCGTTTTTCCCTTGAACCCAAATATATTTATGGAGAATAAAATACATAATATTATACAAGGCGGTAGGGTTTTGCGGACAAGAACCCTTCGGAACCGTCGGGAGGATTTGTCCGGGGTTGGTGAATCTGGAGCGAGTGGCGGTTCCCAACTCTATGGCACCACAAGAATGGCAATGAAAGAGGCACTCGAACAACAATTAGATCATCTAAGTCTAGCAACACCAAAGACTTTACTACAAAATCAACAGAGAGCGGAAATTAATAATGGAGTAGAAGATCAAAATACCCCGGTACTTGCTGGCTCGCCCCTAATAAGGAAGGCTGTCACTAGGACCGAACGCACTCCACGTATCAGATGGACACGCGAAATGAATATTGATGTAATGCGTGCCTATTACTACGTAAACCAGTGCGAAGATAATCCGCTCCCTGGATGGAGGCATGCACTCCACCAAGAATATAAAAAGAGAAACTCAGCTGTCGGAACAAAACTTAGCCGACCGTAAAAATGTAATTCTAAGGAAAAACTATCTAACCGAATCGGAATTAATGAACATCAAGAGAGAAATCGGTAATGAACTACATCAAAACATTACATATCAACAACATAAAGAAGATACTATAGACGTTCTTAACTCGAATACAGAGGAGAAACAAGTAGAACAAACTCAAAATGTATCACCAGAAGCATCATCGTCTAAAAATGAAGAATCAATCTCGCAACGTAACTTTTCTAACATACGAGAGAAGTTTTACAGCAATTTGGCCAGTTTTACTGGCTCAAACCCATTGAATAGACCAAAAATTCCAGTACTGCGTAATATTGCAAAATCACGTATTACTCTAATGCAGATTAATAGAGTTTTGGAATCACATCTATCTGGGATGACAAATTTAAGCGATATACATCTTGCATTATATTGTGCAGCAGTGACTGTCATCGAAATTTCAGGTCAAAAGACTTACACCCATAATGCGGCTGGTCGTAGTATCCAGAAAAATACACCTGTCTGGAAAACGCGCCTTGAAAACAATATCAATGAGTTCCGGAGGAAAGTTGACATTATCTCAGAGTATCTTTCTGGTAATCAGTCAAATAAAGTAGCGAGAAAAGCAAAAATAATTGCCAATAAATCTGGCATTGACTTCGATGATTCAAACCTGACAGAAAAATTGTTGGATCTAAAAGATCGGTTTAGGCAAAAAGCTAAATCGAAAGGAGCCTGGCTAGCAAGATATAATGAACTAGAAAAGCGAAAACATCAAAATTCAGTATTTGCAAACAGCCAAAAGAAATTTTATAGACAACTCGAAGCAGAAGGTAACAGCAAGTCAGAACTTAAGAATATCGATGTGTCTTCCTTTGCGGAATATTGGAGATCGGCTTGGAAAAAATCAGACGGCTACGAAAAATTGGCTTCTAGGGTTAAAACCATTCAAGAACAGACAAATGCTCTCCCAGATATGGAGTCTAACGATTTCACAGAGATTGACATTTGCATTGCTGTCAGGAAGACTCACAACTGGAAGGCGCCTGGACCCGATGGATTGCATAACTTCTGGATTAAAAGCTTTACAGCCGCCTATCCCGTACTTGCAAATGCATTTAAAGAGGTTTTAATAAACCCAGACACTTTCCCTGACTTTCTAATGGAGGGCAATACATACCTACTGTTCAAAAAAGGGGACGTTAAGCAACCCAATAACTACAGACCAATCACATATCTGTCAGTGTTATATAAACTGTTCACAGCCCTACTCAATGAAAAAATCTACCAACATTGTGATAAAAACAACATTTTTGAAGAAAAACAGAAAGGATGTATAAGAGCAAGTATGGGCTGCAAGGAACAATTGACGATCGATGCTGTAGTTCTTGAGCAAGCGCGAAAAAGAAAACGCAACTTAAATATCTGCTATATAGACTACAAGAAAGCATTCGATAGTGTCCCTCACGATTGGCTGGTTGAGGTTCTGAATTTCTATAAAATTAGCCCCCAGATTATTAATTCTTTAAAGTGCCTGATGGGGAAGTGGAAAACGAATCTTTTTGTCGGCCAACAATGCATTGCTGCTACAAATATCGAGGAGAATTTTTCAGGGAGATTCCCTTTCTCCAATTTGGTTCTGTTTAGCATTAAACCCTTTGTCCACACTACTCAACAACAGCAATATTGGATATAAACTTAACATGAGGAATCCAAGAAAGGTCTCTCATCTACTATATATGGATGACCTTAAATTATATGGAGAAACTAGAGAAAAATTAAACTCATTGATAAAAACGGTTGAAACATTCAGTAGGGATATCAGAATGTCATTCGGACTGGACAAATGCTCTGCCATTAGTATACAGAAGGGAAAGCTTCAGAGTCAACATTCAACACTTTGTAACATACAACAACTAGCACCAGAAGAATCCTACAAATATTTAGGAATACCCCAAAAGCATAAACTTGATCATAACCAGTTAAAGAAGGACTTTTCCACTCTATAACAAAAGAGACTTACAAAACTTTTAAATACCAAACTGAACGGAGGAAACCTCATTAGAGCGATCAACGGTTGGGCGGTGCCAACTCTGACATATTCTTTTGGCATAGTTAAATGTCAGAAACTGACCTTGATGAACTCGATAGGTTGACGCGCCGAACATTGTCAAAGTTCCGATGCCTGCATCCAAACTCATCTACGAAAAGACTATACATCCCAAGAAAGTTGGGGGGTAGAGGCCTTGTAAACGTAAAAAATCTCTGTCTCAATCAAGAAAATAGAATGAGAAAAAACTTCCTGGATTCAAACAGTACGTTAATGAAATTGGTTGCAAATGAGGATCGGGGTTTCACCCCACTGAACCTAAATAAACAAAATCGTATTGATAGCAGAACAACACTCACGGACTGTGTTCGAGAATGGAAAGGACAAACATTGCACGGAAGGTTTCCTAAGTCACTCGAAGATGACACCATTGACGAACAATTGTCTCTGAAGTGGCTGACCGATGGACTCTTGTACCCAGAAACAGAAGGTTTCGCGATATCTATTCAAGATAGGGTAACAAGAACAAAAAACTATGAAAAGCACATACTGCATCTGGACGTAGTCGATAAGTGCAGGAAATGCGGTACTTTGGGGGAAACAATTGAGCACCTTATTGGCGGTTGCCCGGCCCTTGCTCCTAATGCTTATTTAGGACGGCATAATCAGCTTGCAAAAATTATACATCAACAAATTGCAAAAAAATACTCGCTATTAGAAAATGCACCTCCTCCATATTATAAGTACTCGCCTTCTCCTATACTTGAATCATCCGATACCATTCTTTACTGGGACAGACCAATCACTACTGATCGAACGGTTGATTATAACAGGCCGGATATTGTTCTAATCAACAAAAAGGACAAGAGGGCTTTTATAATTGACATCGCAGTGCCACTATCTCACAACATTAGAAAAACTGAGATAGAAAAATCCACAAAGTATGAAAATCTGGCCTACGACTTGAAGAACCAATGGAAACTGAGTAAGGTAGATGTAGTGACCGGCCCTTGTTATATCCGCCGAAGGCCTGATAAGTAAGAGATTTTCAAAGAACCTCGAGAGATGAAGAAAAAAGTCTAATCAAATCTCAGAGGCCGAGTAAGAAAAATATTAAAGACTCGTTTATGTGCGAAAAACACGATATGGGCTATCAACACGTGGGCAATCAACAACTGATCTCCAATCCATGGACAGGATGGTGAGAGTCCTCCTAACTTCATATAGAGCACACCATAAAATTCTTCCACAGCTAGATTATATATCAACAGAAAAAATGGCGGTCGAGGACTGATGTCTCTTGAAAACAATCACTTGTAACAAAAATAAAACCTAATATCTTATTTTCATAGGAACATTAACTTACCTGGATAATCTGCCCTAATACATGCTGATAAAAACTTTACACTGCTAAACCTCTCCAATCCAATGCAGCTTCCATCTGTGAGTAAAAATGAAGAAGGACTAATAGATGAATGGCTAGGAAAGGGAATTCACGGCAGATTCGCGGCGTCACTTTAAAGTTGCGAAGTAGATAAAAATGCCTCAACTTTGTTCCTAACTAAAGGATGACTTATAAGAGAAACTGAAGGTATGTTATTGGCCATACAAGATCAGGTTATGGCTACGCAATATTATTGTAAATATATTCTAAAACTAGATATTGCAACCGACATATGTAGAATATGTGCGCAACGTATTGAGATCAATAGGCATAATATATCGCAAAAATCCTTCATAGTAATCTAACATATAAAGAAGGGTTTAGCCAAAGTACTAAAACATTTTACAATTATCAGCCAGAGTCAGTCCAAGAAAACATTGATGTTAAAATCTATTTGGATACAGCCATGACAACGGATAGGGCTGTTGCTAACAATAGGCCAGACATCTTAATAATACATAAGAAAAAAAGATTGGCATTCATACTGGACGTTGCCGTATCAGTCGACGACACTATCAGAGCAACTTACGTTCACAAGGTAACTAAATATCAGGACTTGAGTTATCAACTAAAAGACATTTATAGACATGAAAAAATTGAGATAATGCCATTCATTATATCAGCCACAGGACTTATTGAGCGGAGACTCCAGCAAAATTTAGAGAGGATTGGACTTCCTAATGAATTGACAGCCGTTATGCAGAAGGTTGCTGTACTGGGAACATGCCATATTACCAGGCGGTACTTGTTGCGTGAATTATAATCCTGGCAGAAGCTGTCTGATTATACATTCTGAAGTAAAGCAGAAAACCCCCAAAAAAGGGGCGGAAGGAAAAAAATTAAATAATAATAATAATAATTGATTCTAGGTACTGGTTCACTTACGTTACCATATTTATCACCTCTCTGAGTAGGTAAGTTTTGGGAGCATTGGTCGGAGATGGACTGGCATACCATCATATAATAAGATGTTTCTTTTAATCAGATTTGAGATATCTGACTGACCTTTTCCTTTACATGCCACATTTTTTGCTATAGGAGTTTTGACTAATGCCAGTTCAATTTGTGCCTTGTTTTTAATAACACGAAGCTCTGCATCAGATAGCTTGATTGTTCTTAAAATCCATCTTACTCTGTCTGTAAGATTTTGAGATGATATTTGTTTATCTGCTCTTATTTTAATCAATGCTTCCTTTATCTTCTGCCGGTATACTTCTGCCAGTATGCGGACGAAAATAAGCGTAAATAGAACACACTCAAACGCTTATCCCAAGGCGGGATAATTGTTTCCTGAAACGGAGGCTAGTAATTTTGGGTTGGGTAGGGTAGTAATACAGGATCAGGTTGTATAGTCTTCAAACTATCGGAATCATATCCTAAAAGAACAAGGTATAGATGTCTGTCGAAAATGCAAGTCCACAGTAGAGAGCATCCAACATATCACAGCGAGATGTCCTATTATGGCAGCACGACAATATCTTAAAAGACATGATAAAATGGGCAAAATTTTCCATCATAATTTAGCATTTCGAACTGGACTTCTCAATAATCAGGTGCATAATTATAACTATAATACACAACCAATCTTGGAGAATGCCGGTTTTAGGCTATACTGGGACACAACCCTCATAACCGATCGTAAAATAAGGCACAACCGACCAGATATGACGCTATTTAACAAACAAGATAAAACAGCTCTTATCATTGATTTTACAACACCACTACATGAAAACATTGATAAAGCATATGTAGAGAAAAAACAGAAATACGAAGAGCTAACCTTTGAACTAAAAGAAATGTACAAATTAAAAGAAACAACAATTTTACCATCCGTCATTACTGTGAATGAATTAGTCCACGAACAAATATCCCAACACATCAGACAACTTCAACTGTCAGAAAATATCATTGCGGCGGCTCAAAAGGCAACAATGAGAATTGTGAGGTCATTCCTTCAGTCTACTTGACTATGTCTTGGTTCAAAACCCGGCATTGTCAATTTGAACCCCTGAATGGGTGAAAAAAAAAATAATAACATAGCATAATAACATAATAATAACGCAGGGTGGCAGCTAATGTAAATATATCTGCCTGGGGTCCAAATGGAATAGTGATGCACAATACATGAATCAACCTCCAGCTAGATTCACAAAGCCTCTCCTATTCAATTCCTATCTGCACCTCCAAGTTGGTGAACCCCGGATACCTGACAAATATTCCTTGAGACTCGGTACCCAAACCCAGTGGAGAGGGATATCAGGGCTAACGCGGAAGGGAGAAAACCCCACCTCCTGGAGTAGAAGAAAATAACATATTAACTGAGGAACAGAAAGGCAGCAGGAAAAAAGTACTAGGATGCAAAGAACAACTTATCATTGATCCTGTGGTGATGGATGGGGCAAAGAAGAAATGCAGGCATGTGAGTATGTGCTATATAGATTATGTTAAGGCATTTGATTCTGTGCCCCACTCTTGGCTTATTGATGTATTGAACATATATAAAGTAGACAAAAAGATCGTAACATTTCTAGAACACACAATGACAGGATGGCAAACTACCTAGTCTGTTGTGTCCGGCATCCAGAAAATCTTTTCTAAGGAAATTCATATTAAAAGAGGAATTTTTCAGGGCTACTCACTGAGCGCATTATGGTTCGTGGTAGCACTTAATCCATTGTCAAGAGCATTACAAAAAATGGGATATGGTTACCAACTAAAATCTAACAATTCAACATCCAGAATCAGCCATAGATTTTACATAGATGACCTAAAACTATATACATCCAGTTCAGGTCAAATGGAGAATTAGTTAGGGCAGTCCATCGAATGAGCACAGACATAGGAATACAATTTGGCATAAGCAAGTGTAAAACTCTAGAAGTAAAGAAAGGTAAAGTAAGGAAGGCAGACAACATATACATCAATGATCAAATAATTGGAATGGTCATGGATGGAAATCAAACATAAAAATATTTAGGAATCGCGCAAGCAAATGCTATAGAACATAAATTAATGAAACAGAAACTAACAGATGCATTTAAAACTAGACTGACGGACATTCTTAAATCAAAGCTTAATGCTGACAACATATCGACAGCGATTAATACCTTTGTGATTCCTGTGTTGACGTACTCCTTTGGCATCATCAAATGGACAAACACTGAATTAGAAAATATCGACAGTATAGTGCGAACAACACTAACCAAATTTCGCAAAAAAAAAAGAACGAGTCCATTTACCTAGAAAAAAGGGTGGTCAAGGCATTCGGAGCGTAAAAAACTTCCACTCCATATTCAGTTCCATCAGCATATTCCACTCCACAAATCAGTTATTGAAGCTGATGCTAACCTAACCACATTAAACCTAAAAAATAAACAATATGTTCCACTAGAGCGTGTTGATACTGAAGATCAGCTATTCAACAGCTGGGCCAACAAGGTGTTGCACGGCAGATTTTACAATGCCATTCATAGTGAAATAGTCGATTCTGCCGCTTCTGTGGGATGGCTTACGGCAGGTACCATATTTCCTGAGACAGAGGGCTTTCTTTTGAGCATACAGGACAAAGTTACTAATACCAAGAATTATAGAAAATATATCGTTAAATAGTCAGGTCTAATAACATAATAACATAATAAGGCATAATAACATAATAATAACGCAGGGAGGCAGCTAACGTAAATATCTGCCTCGGTGAGTAGCGCCAAAGCGTGTCCGAGTGTAGAAGAGTAAACCTAGAAAAAAAACAGGTCTAGCTGTAACATCAATAGATCTTAAAGCCTAAATCAACCCAATTTCCACATAAGTGGTTGGCTTGCTTAAAATTGGGCGTCAGGTGGATGGAAAACTAACTGTGGTCTCTGGGATATCAACTGTTTCGTATATGCAGGGGCTTGTCATCTTTCAACTAAAGAAAAAAGTTCGGACAGAGAGAACAAAATTAAAGCTAGATAAAACAGTTACAAAGAAAAATTAAATACTTTCGGCAGCTAGCTTCTAAAATTGCTTCACTATATTAATTCATCGTTAATAGTCGTCGATTTACAAACAAAATTAATAAAATTATGATTATATTGCAGCATAAAAACATTATATCAAAATCGACAATGAAAAATGCTCCCAAAAGATCAAGGCCCTAGCCAAATAGAAATTGGATACCAAACTACAAACAATAGTTCAAAATCGTACATATGCTTCGACACCCTCAAAAGTCTTCTGGTCTCGGAAAACAATAAACAAAGAAGGCCCGTCACTGTCAGATATCCAACAATAATTCAAAAATCTATATAAAAACCAAGAATATTCAAATAGCTCATCTCATTACTTGCGCAAATTTGCAGCATATTGTGGTCAAGTATATGGAACTCCTAATAGCCAGTGGGTGGCCTTGATGAATTATGTACAGAGGAGGAATAAGGAAATAATAAGGAATTCTCTCAACGCAATGAAAAATTACTCAGCACCGGGCAGCAATGTGCTGTCCAGGTTGTTCATGAACTTACTTCGGACCATTACCTGGTATTATTATCCATAGGTACGAAGGTGGACACCTTCCCACCGAATAAGGTATTTAGTATCAGTTGGAGCAAATTCCAGGAGTATTTGCAGAACAGCGGGCCCAACTCGCTCATTGATAGCGTCCAGCAGCTCGAAGATGCGGTCGAAAAATTAACCAATGATATAATAGAAGCCACTAATGTGGCGACTAAAACCACAACGGTTTCTTCTCGGACTACCTTGGACATCCCGTTCGAGGTTAAAGAGAAAATACGTATCAAAAATAGACGCTACAGACGCTATCGCCTGACTGGCGACCCTGAGCTCGGGCGACGTGCAAACGAAGCCAAAAGAGAGCCTCAACAGGCTCCCAGAGAGTTCAGGATCGACAGGTGGGACGATTTTCTAGCGTCAACCGACACGGCTGATCGATCATTATGGAAAACGGCCAAATCCTTGGTAGGAAAGGTGAGGGCTCCGATTCCCACCTTGACGACGGGTGATATTCATGCCGTCACCGGGGCGGAGCTCTTCGCCGTGACCTACCAAAAGCAGATGACCCCTCTTCGGCCTTCAGCCGAAAAGAGGACTAAAATTGAAATGTTCAGGCAAGAAATTATCTCTTACCAAGGAACTCCCAACCATGGCTACTTGATCGGCCAAATTGTGTCGTCAGAGATAATACACAATATTATCAGAAGTTTGAAAGCTAGAAAAGTTCCGTGTGGCGACCGTATCTTACCGATGCAGCTGAAACGACTACCAAATAAGCAAATAGCTCAGTTGACCAACATTGTCAACGCCATTTTCAGACTTCAACACTTTCCATCTATTTGGAAACACGCCCAAATAATCGTAATCCCTAAAAAAGGAAAAAGTCCCAAAGAGCCAAGTAGCTACAGGCCTATTAGCTTGCTTAGCGCGCTCGGCAAGATCGCGGAGAGAGCTATTTCACATGCTCTCAACCTGTGTTCTTGTTGACAAGAATATTGTGCCGAACAAGCAGTTTGGTTTCCGAAGGGGGCACGCAGCCGTCCATCAGGCGGCGCGGCTCGCGACGGTAATCAGACAGGGCTTCGACAGAAGGCGCCATACGGGAGCTGTCTTTTTAGACCTTACGCAAGCCTTCGACAGAGTCTGGCATCTCGGACTTATAGTCAAGATGCTCAGGCTGACGATACGGCATTCTATACGTTAGCCCATTGGCCCTGGTTCATTACTTCCAGGCTCCAAAGGCAGACGTCGAAAGCCCTTAAATGGCTGGTCTATTGGAGACTAGCAATAAATCGCAGCAAAACCCAGGTCGTCTTCTTCACAAGAAGACAGCCGATAATCAGATAGTCTATCCGTATTCAAGGAATCCCAATCAAATGGGTCAAGTCGGCGCTTTACCTGGGCCTTGAATATAACAAGGCTCTGACGTGGGTGTCACTTATCAAGAAGGCAACCGGGAAAGCACGAAACATGCTCAGTCTGCCCTCTCATCACCCTCTCATTACCCTCTCATCAACAGAAGAAGTAAGCTTTCGCTGGACAACCAACTAACACTGTATAAAGCCATGGTCCGATCAGTCCTCATTTACGGATATCAGGCCTGGCTCCCGTTACACCAAACCTCTTCGATTGCAAGACTGCAACCTTTTAAATCACGTGCGCTTCGCACAATAGTCGATGCCCCATGGTTTGTAAGGAATGCGCAAATCCATAGGGAGACAGACATACCAGAGATTCAGACGTTCCTGTCCAGATTACTGGACAAATTCCTTGCGACGGCGTCCTTATCGCACAATCCGCTAATTAGAGCTACGGCAACTTCCATGCCGGCCGTTGCCCCAGAATGACCTCTTCGGTCATCGCAACCCTGCCTAAAGGACGGCAACTAAAACCCTCCGGATAAACGACACTGTCGCAACATCCGGTAAAATCAGAGAATTCAAGTCAAGGCTTTCGGGTCAGCTTAACAACCAGGAAAGAAGTAGTAGTAGTACTCAATGAAAAAATCTACCAACCTTGTGATAAAAACATTTTTTAAGAACAGAAGGGACGGGGGGGGGGGGGGGGGGGAGAAAAAAGTACGAGAAAGGACCCCACGGGGTTCACCATTACGAAGGAAGCGTTCCAGGCGCTTCAGCGCTCCATCTAGGATAAAGAGAAACGTATCAATGACCTGGAAGGTCAAATGCGCTACCTGAATGAAATGAGCGAGAAAGTTCAGAATTGAATGAACTTCGCAACGAAAACCAGTTCCTGAACGAAGATCTTTCGATGCGAATAAAATGGTCAGAGTTAAATGGAACGAAAACTTCGATTACCTCAATCACCAAAATCAATAATGACGAAAAATACCACCTGAAGAATATGGCAAATCAATTGAAGCCGATAAACCTCGATATCGACAAACCATAACTTATTTTGTTTTAGGTATTTGCATTGTCCTAACCATACCTGTAGTGACAATGCAAAGGGATAAGTTGCATTCTTTTTGGTCAGCCGTCAAAATGTCAAAGAAAAATTACCCCCAGAGAGAAGTGGATTCGGAAAAACGTACTCTTGTTTTTGAATCTTAAGGAGGGAGGGGTACGTACTCCGTTCGTATGGAAACGGAATACGTACATTGAACATTGAAAACCATCAGTATTTGGTAAGAACATAAACACTGAAAACCACCAGTGTTTGGTAAGCAAAGACTAATCGTATATCTACCAATCTACATGAAAACGATGTATTGATACTCATTAAAGAATATTTAAAACCCCAGAAAACGTAATGTCTATATTTCCACGATTGCCATGAAACATATATTCTAAAAATTGTCCGGTAACTTCCAGAATAGTGCATTCAATCTTCTGATAACACCCTTTGTACAGGTTATCACTGACCCGGAAAAACAAAAACTGAAATTAAAATACTATCATAGAACAAAACTAGCTATAGAGGCGGCATCCCTGAAAACCTAACAGCAATTAAATATTTTAGCGGCCAAATATTGACTCGAACGTGGGAAACTATAAACATACTTGTGATATTTACCAAAACATCAAAATATGAACGAAAACCAAACAAAATAATCCTAAAACCAACACCCATTAGATACTAACTTTTCGACGACGTATACATATACTATAAGTTTCATGGACAGAATTTCCTGACAACTGTTCAGAGTTTTTCAAAAATAGCATAAACCTATCCTATTCTAATGATAACTTTCCCACATATCGCAGACAAATTGTTTAATTTAATCATTTTGGAATACCAAGAAAGGTTATCACGGATAATGAAGCAGCAGTTAGGAGCGAAATCACCCAACTCATCGTATAGAGCAAAAAAATAGTTGCAAGCAAAGCAAAAGTAGTAAGCGTAACGAAGACATAATAAACCTAATCAATTATGCAATTCTAAAGGCGCGATTCATTACAGCCAATTTGCGCGCAAAAATGCTCATGTGTGTACCGACCAAAACACTGTTCCCGAAAGGTCTGAGGTCTGAGCACGCACGAATGCGCGCGCTCCACCGGTTGTCGGTTTCTGGTAAAAATCAAAGAATATTTACGCGTAAATGTCTTCAGTGTGGACGATAATTTTGAACTAGAAGTGTCCTGTGCGGGTAAAATCTTATTTCAGGTGATCGTAAATAATTATGGAATGGAAATTATGTTTACAACCCATTGATGAATATGAGGAATGGTTCATTTTATGGAATTCAAAACATCCGAGTCATTTTCACCAAAAAGTTGATGCATGGGAATCAATAGCAACAAATTTAAAAATTTGTGAGGACGCTGATGTGAAGCAAAAAAATGATCAGTCTGCTTGGGTCTCTGCGTAAAGAAAAGTCTACAGGAAAGAAAACAATTGGAATAGGGAGAGGTAAATAATATTTAATATTAATACACTGCTTAACACTTAGTCATTTTCTTACATTTTCATAGATAAAAATCGACATCAAAAGTAAGAAATGAACAGACAATTAACGAGACTATTATTATTTGCAGCTGCAACCGAAGTTTATGTATCAAAATGGTACGCTTTCAAGCAAATGCATTTTTTACTAGACAATGATGAACCCTTAGCTACGTTGGATATTGAAGCAGCTTACGAACAAATAGACACATAATATAATAACTAAGCATAATGGTCTTGCCAAGTCAGACGTCCATTGCCGGGAAAGCAGGCAGCAAACCCATCTCGAACTTGTTTTGCATCGCAAGTTGATCTACGAGGAATATTGATAATAGGCCTTAGCGAAGTCATTTCATCACTTCCCTGCTGCCTCCAATTGCCTTCGACTAACACACCCTCCAACTCGTAATCAAATGTTCCAGCAGGTGTATATATTTCCTTAGATTCTTTATAGCTTCTTAAAAAAATATGAAGATAAATTATTGTCATTACAACAAGCGTTGCTTTTTCTGGTTCCAACAGCATAGGATTCCTAAGAATTCGAAATACTGCGGAACAAATTCAAAAAACATTTTCTACTACCCGGTGAGCTCGAATAAGCGGATAGTTGAAAACTCTTTCAATCGATCCTTTAGAATACGGCCATGGAACATATATGGAGAAACATATATGGTATTTTAATATCTCGTCGTGGCAGACTGATTCATTTATATTATTATTTGTTCGTTTTTTGTATACTTGGGTTCGCTTCCACTTGACACTGACCCTAATCACACTGACCCTAAATCATGCGGAAAATTTCCAACATCTTCATATCTTTCTGAAATAGCTAACCATTTGGCTGGTGATGAAGGCATCTGAAAAAAATTCAAACATCACTGTTGATGAAGTGACGTCAAAAATACAGGTGCGTTGCTTAGATTTGCATACATAATGCATTTTTTAAAACTAATTCTAATTTATTTCATAGAGCAACTGAAGACTAAAGTGGCGCCATACAGGCAGATGGAAGGAGGCAGAAAAACAGAGAAATATTTCAGTAGACGCATGTACGGGAGAAAACTGAAAAAAAAGAACGACGCGTTATTCCTCCAGATACCTCCAAACAGAAAAAAAAAAAAATAAAAATGATGATACCAGGCTGGAAGAGGTCTTTGCAATTTTAAAGGAATCACTTGCGTTTTCACCTGTAGATGCATGGACAACATAAGGAGCACAGGTTGGGAATAAAATGAGAAACTACAATCAGCAAGTTCGTGTGCAAGTGGAACATGCAAGTAGTAAATATATGGGAGCACCTCCTCATCGTCTCGTCCGTTTTACTCTCTCATTCGTATCTTGACTGGTATGGGAGCGCATCCTCCTCATCGTCTCGTCCGTTTTACTCTCTCATTCGTATCTTGACTAGTATGGGAGCGCATCCTCCTCATCGCCTCGTCCGTTTTACTCTCTCATTCGTATCTTGACTAGTATGGGAGCGCATCCTCCTCATCGTCTCGTCCGTTTTACCTTTTCATTCATATCTTGACTAGTACGGGAGCGCATCCTCCTCATCGTCTCGTCCGTTTCACCTTCTCATTCGTATTTTTCCCCACTATATTTCTGTTATCGCTCCCCAAAATTTTTTATATGAGATTGCTCCTTCCCCGTTTTACCTTTCCATTCACCCTTATCCCCACTATATTTCTAACATCCCTACCTAAATCGTCTGATCAGATGTGGCATAAATAGTCGCAAAAGAAAACAAGGTAATCAGCCTCAGTTCAGAACAAGCGAATAACCTCTAAAAGTAAACATAAGTGATAATATCCACATAAGTGAAGTGAATCTATTCTACCCAATCAAAGAACCATAAGGGTAAAAATACACATAACACATAACTATACATATATCTATAACCAAGAGAAGTTAGAAGCACATTACCAAAAAAAAAGAACCTCTTCGTTAACAGCATTCTGCAAAATATCAAAAAAAGTCAACATAATGATTTAATTGCAAATCAGCACAATCAAGAGAAGTTAGAAGCACATTATCAAGAAAAACGAACTCCTTCCTTAACCTCATTTTACAAAATATCAAAAAAAAAGTCAGCAAAAGTTGTTTTAAAGAGAAAAGATGTCGAGTGAGAATATTCAATTCATTAATGCAGTAATCTGTATTCATACTGAATTTTATAAATTACTCAATGAAAATTCTCAAAGGTTGAGACAGGTAGAAAACGTGTGTTATGATATGATACAAACATATGAAAAGGGAATAAATGCATGTATGCAATATTATGAAAATAATGATATTCTAGAATTATTCTGTGAAATGATAGAATTAGGTTTTATAAGTCAACTAACATATTTAAATAAATTTGTTAACAGTGCTAGAATACCCCAGGAAGAAGTATCAGATCATGAAAACACACACCCAAATAATAACCTAATTAATGCAGATACTCATATAGTAATTTAGTTGAGGAAGAAATATTATTATAATATAAAGAAATAATTTTTTAAAGTATTTTATTAATAATAAATAAAACATATAATAAATATTCTATAAACTTTATTCATTCATAAAAAATTGTCATATAAAAATAATACATTTGATAATGCACACACAGACGTTGATTTTGAATGGTAAAAACATTTTGCTGTCGATTTAGGTAAAGGTGGTTGTTCATCTAGTTCAATCACAGGTTTTTTCGAATATTTCTTCACGAATTCTGCCTTTTCCCCTCCTTTAACATAAACAAATTCTACTTCATTTGTCAGTTTTCCAATTATTGTTGAAAAATGATGATGTGGTGTAAGTCCATCATTCCAATCAATACAATGATGGTTTTTCATTAACCATACTGCCTGCTTGTGACATTCAGATGACAGAAAATCTAACGGATATGGTTTTTTAAAAACATAATGAGATATTCTATGTCCATCAAAAGCTGCAAGCTCCTTGGGTAAGAAGATATTTCGTTCATCTTTAAATTCTTGTATATCCAAAATCAGTCTCATATTTTTAATTCAGCAAATTTTTTAACAATACTTCTTTGTCTTGAATAATTTGCAATTTGTTCTTTAAGTTCTTGGATTTTAAGAAAAAAGTTTTGTATTTTTAGTTGTAGGTTAGATGTCATGTTAAAAACTGAGATTTTTAATTGCTTACTTTATATTAAATTTAAGTATTAAAAGAGTGGGGATAAAGTTTATAACTGTTTAACTATTTTTGTTAAAGGGTTGTAGCTAAATATTTTGTCGTGTAAAATAAGACAGTAAGCAGAAGTATCCTTTTTAATTGGGTTATTTGTTTCAAATTCGATCCTCATTACTACGGAGCCCATTTGAAGAGTTTCTTTTTGGTGAGAACAATCAATATGTGTAATAGGGGAAATCTCTTTGAATTTTTCAGGATTAAATATTGTCTCATTAGAAATGCCATAATAAGAATGGCGAAAGTTGGCAAACATTTCATATAAAGCAGAAAATTTGTTTTCGTTGAAATTCAAATATAAGTCATGGTAAGGATATCTTTCAGAATTTAAAAATATTCTTATATTTGACAAATCGATATTATCAAAATGACTCATATCTTTTTGAACCGTTCCTTTTCGATTTTCTTGGAAGGCAATCACAACATAACGGGGAGCTTGAAGTTTACTAGTTGTTTTTACCGGTCATGTGTGTCGAGTTGTTTCGGCTAGAGAAGAGTATTCTACAAGTTCCCAGCTCCTAAATCCTACCAATATATCTTTATTGAATCTATAATTTTAGTTAGAGCTAGTTGTTGTGGAATATCAACTAAAATGTGAGGTACTTTCCAATAAATTTTTTCGAAAGAAACCTTTGGAATTTCTACAGTTGTTGAAGGAGGTGTCACATCATCTTTGTAGAAAATCTCATCTAAATCATTATTTGACCTAATAACAACTAGTTCTTGCTCCATATTCATAATAATTTTCTTATAATCTTCAAAAAATCCCAAAAGTCATTTTAATGGTATGGATACGGAGAATTTTCCATTATGATCTACTAAAATTCTCTCATCTTCTTTTCTATTTGGAAACCAACCAGCATTTTGCAATTTTAAACTCTCATTCGTACTGTAAGAGAGGTAACCTTTTAATATTGACGCTAACCCAACATTTCTTATAGCATCTATGGTGATTCCGTTTAATTCGTAACGGATCTCTCTGAATAAAAAAGATATACCATTGTTGGTAAATCGCAATTTTTTCGTATAGTTTCCCTATACATTAGTTAATTTTCCTTCGATGTAAAGGATGCTTTCTGATGGTAGAGTGTAAGCATCAAGTTCTTGGATTGGTATACGTATTTCATCATTGTAATCAAATTTTGAAGATATATATGGTTGATATGTGTGAAGTTCTGAACTAACAATGGAGTTGTCTACATAAAACTTTTCATTTACATCCAATATGCTCATTATTTTAAAATTTTAAAACTAAGCGATGTGAGAAATTCACGATTTTTTCGTGTTAACTGGTTGGTAATGGAATTGAAACTGAACAGATGTTTAGTCTTTTTCTTTTTATAAGTTTTAACCTATCACTGTTTCCAAAGTGATAGGTGCAAAATGAATCATGTGAGATCTATTATATCTAACAACCATTTTATATGCCGTTGCTTTTTAAATGTAATCTTACAGTAATAGTTTCACCCCTGAAACTGATAAGGTCTCCGTTTTGATCAACTATTTTAACTGTAATATTATTTATTGCTTTAACGGTGACTGGAAAATACAATATGGGTAGAGGAGATTCCACTATTTTATACCCTGGAGCTACGGTCGGATAAAACTGGTGAATAATATGAACTGGTTTTCCATTAGTAAATGTTCCAACACATATATTACAATCAATACAAATAGCATTTACTTTAGTTATGTTGGCTACATAATCTGACTGATCTATCTTAAATGCCTCAATGATTCTACTTTTAAATCCTAATATTTTTCCTATTGAATCATCCTTTGTAAAGTTAATTGGTTTACTACACATTACAGTACATTTTAGAGTATTAACGTTTTTTAATACAAAAATTACGCTTTCTAATGGAAACACATAATGTCATAAGTGCCATCCGGAATAACAATTACTTTATCACCTATATACAGTTTATTATGTCCCTTTTCTATATTAGGAATAGTCATAAAAGTTTCAAAATCCGCTAAACCCAAGTAATATTGTTTTTCATCATCTAAATATATAGGCGGATTAAAATCTGCGGATAAGACAGAATTATTTTATGATATTGCAATAGTTGTGGACATTGTAGAATAATGCCACTTTACAACACGTATGTAGTTTATATATTATTTCGCAAGAAGTTTAGTGAGAGTTGCCCACAGCTCTATGAATTAAATTTTTGTATATTTTCGTAAATGTAAAATACATTCACATCACCATTTGTATTAAAATATTTCAGAAGTTCAGTTTTTATCTTTTTAATGTAAGCAGTCCAATGAGATTCTTCATTTTGTTCTTTTATCTAAATTAACTATACTACATTCGTTTAGAGCAATTTTTGTTGGAAGTTCATCAAGCATAAAGACCCCCTTAAAGTCAGGAAATTTTAACAACTTTGCGTATTTCATAATATCAAGATTTGTAAGCGCTCTTTTTGGAAAATCTATTTTGATTTTTTTTAATCATCCTCTTTTTTAATGTACCTCCCTTATAGGGTCTAATAAATAGTCCTTTTCCTTTAGAAGTACCCTCCATTGCTATGTTATGTCTATGTATTTCTTCCAACTGGTCTTTAGCAGCTTTGGCATCATTCACTGCTTTGGCAATTCCTGCAGCACCTCCGCCAAGCGCACCCAACGCTCCTAATATTGGTAACAAAAGAGGTAAAAAACCTCGCAATTTTTTTAGGAGTGCGAATAATGCGCTTTCTTCTTGAATTGAGTTTTCCTCATTTTTTCTTTTTTAAGCCCATACCAAGCTTTCTCTTGCCCTTCATTAAACCAGCAACAGTTAACGCAACAATTTTTTCACCAAGTGAAGAATCCTTAGCCTTCACCCTATTCCAAGCCTTTTCTGCTAATATTTTATCAGATGCATGCCTTCTTGACAAATCTTCAGATTGAGAGTATGCTATGTTATGCTCTTTACAGGCAGAATCTAATGGATTTATACCAACTTCTCCTCTAGCTAGCCTTTTTTCCAATTTTGTACCAGGACCGAAATAATTATATCCTGGAATGTGAACCTCGAACGAAAGTTTAGTTATTAATCTGTTTACTAACCAAATCCTTTTCTGCGAGTTCTATTTATAGTTTTATCAAACCTAGACGGAGATATGATTATTAAGGAATATATGTCGTACAATTATTAGAGTTTATTTGTGTACTAACAAAAAATTGATGTTTCTCTGGTATAAATACTTTTACGTCATGAGAGATCTATTAGTAATCTTAGGTATGAGGTTTGAAAAACAAAAATTCTCTTTACCAATAATACCAATCATGATAAAAAAGTTTCAAATAAACAATTTAGAAAACATGGCACCTTATTTGGTGGCTGTTCAAAAAGAGGTTTGATCATTGGTTGTAGCGGAAGTGGTAAAACTAATGTTATGCTTACATTGCTGGAACATCGAAATGGTATTAGATTTGAAAATGTCTATGTTTATTCAAAGTCACTGGATCAGCCAAAATATGAATATTTGCGTACGGTTCTAAAACCAATAAAAGAAATTTTTAATTATATGGACATTCTAAGAACTGATGCATATCGAAGAAACTTTGATCCGAACAAGCAAGTACAAGGAAACGGATCATACAAATATGTTTCGATAATTGGACCATACTTACAACGAAAGGGAATTACAAAAGCTAAAACAATTACCCCGTTTGAAAGACTGACTGAAGCTTTCGCTAGACCTAGAGCTCCCTTTAGAGCAACTAGAGCAACAGCTGCCACTCAAAAGGGTAAAGGACTTACTTTAAAAATAAACAAATCAAACACTGATTTTGTGTACTGGGATAATATTAATGAACTTGTTGATAGACTACGTCTTTTAGTAGCATCTACAGATGCTGGCAACACAGCCCATAATAATGAGATTATATCTATAATTGAGGAATTAAGAGAAGCTAAGGTTATACTATAAATAACAGCTCAGAAGTGAATAAAAACCAATTGTTTACTAAAAACCAATCATGACTGTTGATAAATTTGATTGTTATATATCTAAACATAACGCTTTGAATTCTACAATGTTGGAAAATACGATCTTATCAAATATTGAAACTAAAATATTAAATTGGCATACGCCTGATTACAAACGACTGCCTTTCTGCTGCACGGCTATGATCTTGTTGCATTCACAATATGCATATATTCGATCACTAATGCAAGCTGTTATGACTTTATATATCGTGGGGAGATAGGTTATGGGGCGATATTTTGTAGAATCTTGAGTATTTTGATGGTCCTTTGGTATAAGGTATGTTGTTCCTTGAGTTAGACATAATGGTGCATTTTGTGTGTCTCTGTAGGCAATAATTTTGCAGTCCGTCAGGCCCTGGTGCTTTATGTTAAGTTAAGAAGAAGTTTAAGTTATGAATTTGTTTAATTACATTGGAAACCTCATCGATTGTAAATGGTTCATCTTTTATTTCTTCGCAGTTTTGATAGGCCTGACATTCCTCTTTATCCAGCAAACGTTGTTGTGATGGAGGGCCGGGTGGTAGAATCGGATGACTTGTTGATAGAGAACTATAATGAAAAATATGATGTTGAATTTGTTCATTTTTTTTGTAGAAATCAATAAAGTAACTGATGAACTGAGGGGGATAACCACGGCCCGGTACGGGCAGTCAGGCAAGGCCAAGTTTAATATGGCCGATCAGGAGTACGCGTGTAAGTTGCTAGACAAAATATGTAAAAGTGTTAATGAGATTAATAGGAAAATAATTGAATTAAAAACGGAAAAGGGGATGACGGAGAGGGAAGTTAATTTAGAG
Organism: Cosmopolites sordidus; assembly: GCA_031761425.1. Taxonomy (NCBI): domain Eukaryota; kingdom Metazoa; phylum Arthropoda; class Insecta; order Coleoptera; family Curculionidae; genus Cosmopolites; species Cosmopolites sordidus. The sequence continues at coordinate 162,463 of JARFXV010002171.1, read as the reverse complement.
GAGAGAATCACCAAAATGGAGGAAAATATGAATGAAAGAAGTATGAATGAAAGTATGAGAAAGGAAAAAAGGTGGACAGAAAAAGAGTTGAAAGACGGAAGGAAGTAGTAAGTGACAGTAGTGAAAGGAGTGAGAGTGGTGAAGGTAGCGAAAGTGAAGGGGAAGGAGGGTCATACGACGCATACGCAAGAGCGGTGAAAAAGACAGGAAATAAGCAGGCGACAAGGAAAGAGGAGTGGAAACCACCGCTGCCCAAGCAGGAAGTATGGATTAAGGGGAAGACTGACGGAAAAGCGGCAATAGAGGCGGTAAAAAAGAAGTTAACGTATGAGGAAATAGGGAAAGAGGGGATAAAAAATGCAGAAGACTGAATGGTGACGCAGTGGTTCTGGAGTGTAGGGATGAAGAACAGAAGAAGAAAATCGTAGAAAAGATTAAAGGAATGAAATATATGGAAGTAAGAGAAGGGAAAAAGATTAAGCCGAAAGTAAAAATAACAGGAGTGGAGAAAGGTTATAGAGATAGTGAGTTAATGAGTGAGATAATAAATGAGAATGAGGAAATCAAACAGATTGTGGGGGATGAACGTGAAACGAATGTGTTTAAATTAATCAGGAAATTTACATGTAGGCCTGATGTGTGTAGAAGGTTAATCGAAAGGGGACGAGTGAATGTTGGACTAATTAGTGTGTATGTGGAAGTTTTTGAGGAAGTTTTGCAGTGTTTTAAGTGCTGTAGATTTGGATATCTGCAGAGGCATTGCAGAGGAACAGTAGCTTGTGGTAAGTGTGGTGGCGAGCATGATATGAGGAAGTGCAACAAGAGTGAATGTTGGGCTAATTAGTGTGTATGTGGAAGTTTTTGAGGAAGTTTTGCAGTGTTCTAAGTGCTGTAGATTTGGATATCTGCAGAGGCACTGCAGAGGGAACAGTAGCTTGTGGTAAGTGTGGTGGCGAGCATGATATGAGGAAGTGCAACAAGAATGAGAAGAAGTGTGTGAATTGTGTAAGGATGTAAGTGGTTTGGAAGACGGCGTTAGGCACCGGGCAAATGATAAGAGATGCCCGATATTTACTGCTAGGATGGCTGACACCAAAAAACGTGTAGACTACGGATATTAAATGAAACTACTCCAGATCAATTTGGGAAGACGAATGCAAGCTGAGAGACTGATGAGAGTGAATGCAGATGAATGGGAAATAGATGCGGTGTTGGTGCAGGAGCCTTCGCAAAAAATGAGCGCATGGGAAGGGTGGGAAATTTTCAAAAAAGGGCTAGGAGCAAAAGCAATAATTCTGTTAAGGGAAGGCCTTAGGGCAATAATGATAGATGATGAATCGAGCAGAAATGTGACTACTGTAAAAATTGGGGATATCAAAGTAGTTAGTGTGTACGAGGAACCCAGTAATGGAGGCCTCGTATTCACTGACGAAAAAGGGATGTTTGGAAAAGGAAAGCTAGTAGTAGCGGGGACTTTAATGCGAAAAATCAAGCATGGGGGGAAATAGAGGATAAAAGGAGGGAACAATTGATAATGTGGGCGGTGGAGAATGGAATGACTCTAGGGAATGACTGCGAAAACCTGCCGACCTTTGCAGGTGGAATGGGGAACAGTTATATTGATGTGTTGTGGTATAGGGGTGTAGAATTGAAGGAATGTGTGGTGTGCGAAGACGAGTCACTAAGTGAGACTGAGATAACTGAAAATATAGAGGAGAGAGAGAGGAAAAGAGAGCGTTGGGACTACAAAAATACAGATTGGGACAAGTTTAGAGAGAAAATAGAAGAAATAGAAATGAGAATTGAGGTCATAGTAGATGAAGAACAGTTAGAAGAGGCAATCAGTACGATAGAGAGTAATATAAGAAATAAAGAAAGAGATACAAAGAAATGATAAAGACAAAGAAAAATCGGTATGAGGAAAGAATGATTGACGAGTTGACGGAAAACGAACCATGGAATAGAATCTGGGAAGTGTTCAGAAAATACCAAAAGCAGATGACCTCTCCTCGACTATCAGTTGAGAAGAGGAATAAAGTTGACAAGTTCAAACAGGAAATCCTTTCATACCAAGGAACTCCCAACCCCGGCTACTTGATCAGCCAAATTGTCTCGCCGTAGATAATACACGATATTATCCAAGGTTTGAAAGTCAGAAAAGTTCCTGGTCGCGACCGCATCTCACAAATGTAGCTGAAACGACTGCCTAACAAGCAAATTGCGCAGTCGACTAACATAGTCAACGCAATTTTCAGACTCCAGCATTTTCCATCTCTATAGAAACATGCCCAAATCATCGTAATCCTTAAAAAACGAAAAAGCCCATAGGAGCCAAGTAGCTACAGGCCGATCAGCTTGTTTAGCGTACTCGGCAAGATCGCCGAAAGAGCAATTCTACATGCTCTGAACGATGCTCTTGCCGATAAGAACATTCTGCCAGACGAGTAGTTTGGTTTTCAGAAGGGGCACGCAGTTGTCCACCAGGTGGCGCGTCTCTCAGCGGAGATCAGGCAGGGTTTCGACAGAAGGCGTCATACGGGAGCCGTCTTTCTAGACCTCTCACAAGCATTCGACCTAGTCTGGCATCTCGGACTTATAGTCAAGATGTTTAGACTCGGTATACCAACCGACCTAGTCAAGCTGTTGGCATCATTTCTGACTGGACGCACTTTCCAAGTGCTCGTCGATAGTGCACTTTCATCAGTCCAGCGAATCGAAGCGGGAGTACCGCAAGGTACTCTTGCCCCCATAATCTTCATTCACATGGCGGACTTTCCAAAGATTCCGCACGAACAGACTGCATTTTATGCACCTGATACGGGTCTCTATACGTCGGCTCATGCGCCCTGGGTGATTATCTGCAGGTTGCAAAAGCAGACGTTGAAAGCCTCGATATGGCTAGTCGAATGGCGACTAGCAATCAATCGCAGCAAAACCCAAGCTGTCTTTTTCACCCAAAGCCAACCGATAATACGTCAGAATATTCTCATTCACGGAGTCCCGATCAAGTGGACCAAAACGGCTCACTATCTGGGACTTGAGTTCGACAAGGCCCTCACGTGGTCTTCACACCTCAAGAAAGCCACCGGGAAAGCATACAGAATGCTCCGTATGCTGTACCCTTTAAGCAATCGAAGAAGTAAGCTCACGCTTGACAACTAACTAACCCTGTATAAGTCCATGGTCAGATCAGTCCTTATTTACGGACATCCGGCCTGGTACCCGTTCCTCCCAACTTCATCGATTAAAAGACTGCAGTCTTTTCAATCACATGCGCTTCGCACAATAGTAAACACTCCCTGGTTTGTAAGGAATGTACAAATCCACCAGGAGACAGATATTCCAGAGCTTCAGACGTTCCTGTCCAGACTACTGGACAAATTCCTAGCGATGGCGTCCCTTTCGGACAATCCGCTAATCGGAGCCACGACAGCTTCATTGTCGGCCGTTGCCCCAGAGTGGCCACTCACGTCGGTCATCACAATCTTGCCTAAATAACGGCAAATAATCCCTCCGGATAAACGACATTGTCGCGACATCCGGAAAAAATCAGAGAATACAAGTCAGAGCCTCCAGGCGAACTTACCATCCAGGAAGAATAAGTAATAAGTATATGCAAAGAAGGGATAAAATAGTGTAGAAGGTTGAATGAAGGGGCAATTGTTTAGAGTATAGGGACAAAGAACAAAAGAAGAAAATTGTAAACAAAATTATAGGTATGAAATATATAGATGTGAGAGAGGGGAAGAAAATAAAACCGAAGATAAAAATAACGGGAGTGGAGAAAGGATACAGAGAAAGGGAACTGATGAGTGAAATAGTAAGCGAAAATGAGGAGGTTAAACAATTGGTAGGCGATAAGATGGTAACAAGCGTGTTTAAAGTGGTCAGAAAATTTACTTGCAGGGATCAGACAAAAGAGAATTGGGTGATGGAGGTTAGGCCGGATGTGTGCAGAAAAATGATAGAGAGAGCAAGAATGAATATGGGGCTGGTCAGTGTGTATGTTGAGATTTTTGAAGACATGTTGCAATATTTTAAATGCTTTAGGTTTGGACACTTTCAGAAATATTGTACGGGAAAAGTAGCATGTGGTGTGTGTGCGGTAGAGCACGACGGGAGGGAATGCGGAGTGAGTGCTAAAAAATGTGTAATTGTGAAAGATTGGAAAAGACTGAAGGGATAAATCATGGTGCGAACGACAAGAGGTGGCCCGTGTACGTCGCCAGGATGGCTGATTTAAAAAAAATAATTGATTACGGGTACAAACGATGTTGGTACTCCAAATCAATTGGGGGAGAGGAAATGGCGCGGAGAGCTTGATGAGAGTGAATGAAGAGCCACCAGTGCGATTGAATGAATGGGAAGGATAGAAGATGTTCAGGGAAGAATATGGAGCGAAAGCGATAGTACTAGTAAAGGAGCAATTGGGAGCGAGGATGATAGAGTCGAGCAGGAATACTGTAACGGTTGAGATTGGTGAGGTGAAAATGACTAGCGTGTATGAGGTGCCTAGCTGAGGACAGCTGGAGTTTGAGAAAAAGGTTAAGGGAGTGGGAAAGGGTAAATGGATTATTGCAGGAGATTTTAATGCGAAGAATAGAGTTTGGGGAGGAGAGATTGATGATAGAAGGGGGGAGCAGTTGTTGATGTGGGCAGTGGAGAATGATCGAACGCTAGGGAACGATAGTGGAAGCTTGCCAACTTTCGCAAGAGGAATGGGAAGCAGCTACATTGACGTTCTCTGATACAGAGGAGTAAAAGTGAATGAATGGGAAGTATGTGAGGTAGAATCCTTGAGTGACCATCAGTACATGAGAGCAAGAGTGGAAATAGGCGCCAAGAGAAAGGAAAGAACAACAGATTGTTGGGATTTCAAAAATACGGACTGGGAGAGATTTAGAACAGAGACTGCTAAATAGAGTTAGAAATAGAAGTGATAAATAACGAAGATCAACTGGACGAGGAAATATAAAAATACCAGGAGAAATTCAGAAAAATATACTAGAAAGTAATGAAAAGAAAAAGAATAATAAAAAGAGAAGGAAACGAATGGTGGGATGGTCATTCACACAGTCAAACAGCAGAAGATAAAATTGAAAAGAATGGTGAAAGAAATGAAAGGAAAGACGGTGATGGAGGATGCGGACGGGAACAGATATAAGATAGAGAGGAAAAGGTTTAAAGAAATGATAAAGGAAAACAATAATAGCAAAACAATATAACGATAGAATAATAGATGAACTGGTTGAACGAGGACCCTGGATTAAAGTGTGGGAAGTATTCAGGAGATATGTAATAAGACACGGGAAAAGGAAAAAGGACAACAAAGAGAGTGAAGAAATACAAATAGAGAGAATGAGGAAATACCATCCGACACGCGAGGATGACGAAATTGCGGAATATGAAAGCATAGTGAACAGAATAAAAGAGAGTGGGAAAGAGATTCATTGGGAAGTGAGGACATCATAATAGAAGTGAATGATTTTATCGAAGATCTGAAAAATAATAAAGCAATGGCAGAAGACAGGATCCCGAATGAGGCCATTAAGCAAACGTCAGAAAAGAGCAAATAGGTATTGCTGAAAATATATAACAGATGTTGGGTTTTAGGACATTTCCCCAAATGTTTGAAAGGGCAAGGATGTGATGGTTGCCCAAAAAAGGAAAAGGTGAGAGGATGGTTCAGAAGGATGAATGAGGTGATAAAGAGGGATGAGGAAGAAGAGGAAGGAAGAGAAGGAACAGGGTGGAGACAGGCGTAAGCTGATGATCAAGTCGTTGTGATAAGTGGAGTGTCTGTAAGAAAGATTGAGCGTGAGAAAAATATTGGAAAGAATGCAAGGTGTGGGTGAGGTCAGAGAGCAAGGAGAGAATGTTGGTAATATATAACAGATGTTGGGAGGATGGCTATTTTCCAAAACGTTGGAAGAGAGCGAAAATATGCTGACTTCCCAAGAAAGGGAAACGCGAGAGGCCAATAAGCCTGATACCGATAATGGGGGGAAAGTGAATTAAGAAATGATAAAGAGTCAATAAGTGGGCAGAGAAGGTAATAAGAGACGAAACGTGGGAAGAGGATCGCGGTACATAGAGCCGGTCCGCCTGATCGGGGCGCGGTATTTCCCCACTAATTTTTGGGTCGTGGAGGGTGTTGGGTGCTCAGCTTGGTAGAGTCTTGCTGAATGGTTGGTGATGGTGGTAGTCAGGTTGTAGCTGAAAGGTAAAAACCATAGACGAACAGTCTTTCTCTTCACTTATCTACTGCCTAGTGAAACCACTGCCAAGGGGACGGGCTTGGAAAAATTAGAAGGGAAAGAAGACCCTATGGAACTTGACTCTAGTATGGTACTGCAAAAGGATGAGAGATATAGTGTACGAGGTGGCGACTGTTGTGGTACCAAGCGTCGCTATTTGGTATCCTTTGCAGCCATTATTTAACGAACTGTTCAGTACTGGCACATATATAGGGAATCTGACTGTCTAATTAAAATAAAGAATTGTTGATGTAATGTGATTTCTGCCCAGTGTTCTGAATGTCAAAGTAAAGAAAATTTCGACGAATTTCATGCGTTGAGTCACATATTGGGAGCGATGAATGCCTCTTAATGGTAGTAGCTTTGTAAAAGAATAAGGAGGAAGAAAAATTTTTTCTTGTGATCTTTGATGTCCGGAGACATATAAGATAGACAATTCGACAAATAAAACATCTAGAACAAATCCCAACAAAATTGATAGCCAAATCGAACAGACGTAATCATCTAAACCTGATAAAGTCGATACTATAAAGACAAGGCCACAGCTAAAATCGGATTTATCGAATATACGAGGGAAGTCGAGAATTGATTAATAAAATTAGTTACCAACTGGCCAATGGTATACATGTATTAACAACATAGATATGTTTATACCCAACATTAATATATTATCACAAAAAGATATTGAAAAAAAAACAGAGACAAGTGATATTGATTTATATCATTTAAAAAGGCCGAGGTCTGATTCTAGTCCTGTAATATGGAAATAAATGAAATAAGAAAATAATTGCATCAATCGTTAGAGCAGTGTTGACAACACAAGCTGTAATTGAAATAATGAATCAAAAACTTCAGAAGAACATTCTTCATCGGAGTATGGGGCAAAAAACGTCCTTTTCAGTATTCATAAAGTAATTAACATCATGGCATACAAGATAGGACAATATAAAAAAGAAAATGAGGTATATATGAGAAACACTGAATACTTCTCTAATCCTAAATATGAAAACATCGAACGTCTTAGAGTCCATATTTCTGAGCCAAAAAATATCAATCCATTGTAAAGATCTATAGCGAAACAGTACAAGTAAATAGTAATACAAACAATAAACCTAAACAGTGAGAATTGCCATCAGGAAAACAAAGACACGAGATGTTAATAAACAACGAAACTAATCCAAAAAATGTTGTAAAAGGAATCAAAAGACAAAGGATTTGGTCAAAGCAATATACATAAAAATATGAAATAAGTTAACAAGTTAAAAAGTGGAGGAGTTGTATTGGAATGTTACAATAATGAGCAACAACAAAAGTTGAAAAATATAATAAATAAATATAATATTTTCCAACTAAGTGAAAAAAAGTACTGACCCAATGATAATAATATCGGGTATAGACAAACGCTACTAGCCAACTGATATGATATACGAACTTATTGAATAAAGCCTAGAAATAAAAATTAACTTTGAGGATAATGTTTCTAAAAATATAAGATTTGTTACAAAGAAAGTATGTAGAAACATTAAAAAAGAGAATTGAATATTACAGGGTACATCGAACATATTCAAATGGCTCCTAAATCATGAAAATATTAGTCTCGATGTGAGATAAAGTATTCGTTCAAGAGTTTTTAATGTAGTGTAATGTGTTATTTTAATGTAGTAATATACTACAAGTGCTGCAACTATGGACATGTTGCCAAATATATTCAAGGGACATGAATGCTACCATAAATGCAGTAAAGATCATGCTGGAAATAAATGTACTGAAACAAATACACTAGACTGTCCAAACTGTAAAAAATTACGATTAAAAGATCGCGTTCATAGTTCACGTGACTCCAGATCCTGCCTATCAGCTGCAATTAAACAAATACCGAACAAATATTAATTACAATTTGGATGAGAACGAACAAAGTAGAAATTCGACAAAAAACAGTTCAATAAATATTTGAAAATGCAATAAATATTGAAAAGCATTCAATAAAGTCAACTAAAAGATCAACCTTCATTCACCAAAACTTGTAATCAATAAGAAATTGGATCGACACGCCTGAATAATTTTTGAAGATTGAAAGGTGTGCGATTCTATGTACTACAAAACATTGGAAGATAGAGGACTAAATAAAGAACTATGGGATACAGGGATATCACCTAGTTACAAGTTTCTGCAGAAAAGATGTGAATTCTCACGAAGTGCAATTTACGCTTCCAGTGACCTACAGTGTAGGGTGAGAAATTAGCGGTGTCGGTTGAAGGAATTCTCGAATGCTGTGGATGTGGATTCAAAACCTACAGATCTAAAGTTATTATTATATGTTTATATAGGTCCCCAATGGGAATTTTTAGATAAGTTTGAGGAACTATGTAAAAAGATGATGTATGAAGATGCATGGATTTTCTCTATGGGTGATTATAACATTGATTTTTTAAGTAACATTATATATATTTTAAGTAATAATAACCTTTTAAGTAATAGTATATATTAAGTAATAGTATATAATAGTATATATCATTGATCGAGTCAAACAACCTGCAATATACAATTTCTGAGCCAACAAGAATCACGAATGTAAGTAGCACCTGTATTGACAATATAATAACTAACTGCAATGGATTGCTTCGTTACAAGTGTAGTACACTCTCAAATATCAGACCACACAGCACAGACAATTAAGTTAAACTATAAAGTTTATACAAATTACAAATAATTGGTCACAATTGTATGATTTACCCTTAAATAATGTAAATGCACATGGGAATAATTTTATGAGTAATTCTTTTTCATTTCAATACACATTCCCTAGTATTTCCGCTAGTAAAAAGAAAAACTAGTATCTCGACAAAACGATTTAAAAGAAACCCAACACTAGAAAGGTCTAAGAAAGATATATATGTATTGTATGTTTTAAAAACAAAATACAAGTAATTCAGAGCTCGTTATAATAAAAAAAAGAAAGAATACAATAAAATACTTAGGAACATGAAAAAAGAGTTATATAAATATAATAAAATAATAATAAGATCTCAACGGAGGAAGGAGAGAAGGAGATACTGAAAAAATAGCAGATGATTTTAATTCCTATTTAGTAAATGCAGCATTTACGCTACTCAATGACTTACAGCAGGTTATATTTTCCAAACAAATACAAAGTTATTGGTCATCGATACAGCTAAAACAGGTGGACATTGGTGAGTTGATTGACTATGTAAAAAAGCTGAGAAATAGGTGTAGTAGGACTGTATAGGACTTAAGTTATTCCAATTTTTAAAAAAGGCGACATATATAAAATTGAAAATGATCGTCCAATAAGCGTACTTTCCTCCTTCTTTCAGATTTTTATAACAAAAAGTTATGTGTAATCACCTGTTAAATTACATGATTACAACAAAGCAACTTAATAGCATCCAGCATGGATATCTAGAAAAAAGATTAACAAAAACAGCTTTATTTGATTTCACAAATGAAATACTGAGGTCACTGGAGCACAATGAACTTCCTTTGGGACTATTTCTTGATTTGTTAAAAGCATCTGACACATTAAATTATAGTATTCTTTATGAAAAATTAGATCGTTATGGTATTAGAGGAGAAACATGTAAATGGATACAATCATATCTCGAAGATCAAAAACAAGTCAGAATTCCAAATTAGAACGATTTCGTTATGTCAAATCAGTTCACCATACATTTTGGAATACCCCAGGAAGTGTACTAGGGCTAATATTATTCATTCTCTATATGAACGACATAGTTAATGTAAATGATAACATAAACTGGAGTAAAATAACAACGTATGCTGATGATACAAATATGTTGGTGAGAAGTACACATGTGCAAGAACTAATGGATAAAACTACTGATAAATTAAATTGTATTGATAAATGGTTTGCAAGAAACAAATTAATAATGAAAAAAGATAAAACAAATGTAATTTATATATATATATATATATATATATATATATATATATATATATATATATATATATATATATATATATATATATATATATATATATATATACCGTATCGTTCAAGAACGTTATTTAGATACACACGTTTTAAACCATAGTCATTAATTAGTCTCCTGATGAAGTCATCAAAAAAATGACGAAATATTGAGACGATTAAACACTTGTTTTACTGCTGACCGCTAGCCCGAAAACAACCAATTTCCCCAAGAAAAAAAACTATATGTATATATATATATATATATATATATATATATATATATATATATATATATATATATATATATATATATCCAGTGGTGGAGATAATTATGGGTATTATAAACAGTCTGCCCTGATGCCACATTTGCTTAATCTCTTCAGCCAGTTAAAGGTATTTCTCTATTTTTTCTGCATGTTTCTTTTGGTGGTTGGCTGTATTAGGGATCGATATTTCGATTAGGTATATTGTTATGCTTATGTGTAATTACGAGGTCAGGTTTATCATGTTTTGTATCTATGTCTGTGATAATTTCTCTATTCCAGTATAGTTTTGTTGTATCGTTTTCCAGAAGGCTTGAGGGTATGTATTTGTAGTTCGGTGTATATTGCTATTGAAGATTATATTTGGTGCTAAATGTTGATGTATGATTTTAGCTACATTATTGTCTGTATGTATAGTCATTTGGAGCCAATATCCTGCAACCTCCTGTGATGTGATCGATTGTTTCGGGTTGTTCTTGGCATAATATTTTGCATTCAGCTGTATTCACTGTTTTATCCTGATGATGTATTTAAGGTAATTACGTGTGATGATTGTTTGATCTTGTATTGCAGTCAAATATCCTTCGGTTTCTCCAACGATATTACCATGTGTTAGCCATGCGTTCGAAGCTTGAGTGTCTGCATGTGGTAGGGTTAGGTAATTTGGATATCTTCCATGTAATGCTTTCTGTTTCCATTCTATTTTTTTAGTGATTGATGAGATAATACAGTCCTTGGCTTGAAATGTAGTATTATTTAGTTCAAGAGGTGTACGGGATGTATTGAGTGTAGTACGTTTGTGTTTGCTTCTTGTAAAAAGTATTCTCTTAGCTTGTCTATTTGTGTGTAGTTGGAATTTTTGATATCCATAATTCCTCTTCCACCCTCCTTTCTTGTAAGTGTAAATCATTTTAATAAAAAATCTTCAACTCTTTCTATATCTGGTGTATTTATCACCTTTTTATTTTGGTTATCTAGCGATCTATATAATAGCTTTTGGTTTGTGTTGAATATATTCTTTTGTTTCTTTCTGAGATTTTTTTGTATCTTTTTCATCTCTTAGCTAGAGCTTGTAACTTTGTTTTTTATGTCTAGTAATTCGATTACTTCAATTATTACTGCCATTGGTAGGAATAATTTGCTTTTATTTTCTTTGTGATAGGTTTCATTTTAAATATTGTATGATTTGCCGAGCTTCCTTTCTTAAAATTTATATTTTCCTTTCTATTCGTTGTTGCAAGGCTGGTTTTCTTTGTTTATTTTCTATTTGTACGTTTATTTTTGATGTTGCATTGCCGCTTGTTTTTATAGTTGTCAGTGCTCTACAGTAGATATATCATGAATATCAAATAGAGAACATTTAGTCCTTTTGTTAAGTTTTTCTTTAACAATATTATTAACTATATTAGTTATTTTTTTGACGTTGGATGTTTCTTGAATTTTGGGTATAAAAGGTCTCATTAGTGGGTCAGTATCTTCAATCGTTTCGTTACAGATGTTAGTTACATGTTGAATCTTATCTACTTTTATATCTCCCATCTCCTGTCTTATGACGTCTGCTTGTTGTATTTGGTTAGATATGTTGGGAGTATCTATATTTGCTGTAGAGTATAGAGCATTTATAAATTATTATTATTATTATTATTATTAGATTAAGATATTAAGAGTGAAAATTGTATATATTTGTCTTTTTTTTCGACATGTTTGATTCCTTGATATTTGTTTTTTTTTGGATCTTTGTTGAATTCTTGATTAAATTCAGAATTTTATTATTTATTTAAACTAGACCTTCAATTAACGGGACAAGTACGCAGTTTGTAATAGATATAAGGAGGTGGATGCATATTAGGCCAAATTATTAAGAAAAAGAATGTCGTTTATTTGATTTTTCATACGTTTGGTTTTTTGACTTTTGATTAGTAATTTTTTGTATCAGATTTAGAACTATAATTTTTTTTTGACTAAAATAAAGAAATCAATGGGACCTTCTTCCTCAGCGGATTTGGGGCACTTTGCTATGCAGAGGTTTGTCATCGCGCATAGGTATGGTATAGGCATAGTATTTTGAGGTGGGTAGTCACATTTGATATGTGTATTTAAAAAAGTTATTCAACTGATGGTTGGAGTATCACTACTAACTAAATATCGTCCACTTTTTAAACAGTGCAGAATCTTGACCTTACCATCAATCTATATTTTGGAGGGATTTATCTACACTACGCAAAAAGTTACAATATTCGTAAAAAAATTGTGATTATCATTATTATGATACACGAGGTTCCCATGATCTTATTCAATCGATACATTCTCGTAAGATCGTTGAAAGTAACATATACTACAAGGTGTATATGTTTTCAAAAAAAATTCAATCAAAATTCAAATAAATGAATTAAATAAATCAGTCCAAAGTGTCTTTTAAAACAGATGTTTTATAGCTTAGATGAATATATCCTATTAGTAGTTAGATAACATGTTTGTTTGCACTGATTGTCATATCATGTATTATTTCTGATGTGCCAATGAACATCCTCTCAATTTCTTTTGGTTTGTTCCATACATGCTTTGTATTGTTCGAAGGATTGAATAAATTACTATTAATTATCACATGGTTGATAGTCACTTCAAATATCTTGAGGAAGTTGAAAAAACTTCATTGGCTGTTTCACTTCATTATAACCATCGAATATTTTCGGTCTGGTACTCGACAGTTGACGAAAGTGTTTAAAAAGTAAGCGAGATTACTTCAACGATTGAGAATGTATTACGTTTTTCATAAATAAATGTCAAAGGTAGAAAAAGATTATCGAGAAATAAGCTGATAGCCTAGTATGCCTCTGTGGAAATGAAAAACCTCGCTAACCACCGAAGTTCAAATGCCGCTAAAGAATTGCAAAAAATAAAAAATTAACAGAATATTTCTCCGCGAGAGAACAGCCAAAATAATAAATAACCGATAAGATACTTAGACAAATTGGGAAATTTTGCACAAACTCTACAGATCGCATTTCTGAAATATGTTTCAAAAGTTTCTGAAAGTTTACTTCGTAAGTTAGATGTGTTTCTGCCACGACAATACACTCTTGTTAAATCCCATTTGACAGAAAATCCCTTTAGAATAAAACAATGAGAGACTTACTATTTCAAAATAAATTAAACAAGAGTACCTCAAGTTATTGTACTGAATCCAGAACTCGACTTGCTAATAATAAGATGCAGAATCGAATTGAATTAATGCAACTGAATGCAACATGTCAACTTCAACAGGCAATACTTAAATTCCCTATGCTAATGCGGCAAAATATATGGGGATAAATCTATTAGTGGAAATTAACCGAATTTACAAGAGCAGTTCAATAAGAAGTGATAAAAATAACCGAGTTCACCCATAATACCAAATTCAAGAGGGAAAAGGGGGAAACAAATGGTTTAAAACATTTTGTAATAGGTTTAGCTACAGACTGGGAGAAATGGCGATGGTCAAATGATAGCAGCGGAGCTTTAAATCAAGCCCACACTGCAACAAAGGGCTACTGTGTTACATGTACGTGGTTCTGCGGGGTTAGAACTATATAAGACATTTCAATTTGTAGATGCTACAGGCCAACAAATACAACCAGGGCATTGTTACATGAAAGTTGACAAACCGTCAAATGTCAAAAATTAAGTCGTCGAATTTATATTATGACAATAATATCATCAGTGACAGGAGAAAAATTATTTAATTGGTAAATTGTAAAATGCATTTCATAAAACAAATGTCACTACGTAACAATTTCGTCAGCTGTGACAATACTCATAGGGTGAAGGAAGATGTGTTATTTGAATACAGGAACGGAAACTCAGTAATACATTTTGTATTTAATGAAAATATAAAAGTATTGCTCGGCAAATTCAGAAATACTCACGAGCAAAAAGTTAATACGTCTCAGGAGATGAACAGTTAATAGCCGTAGAGATTTTTAAGACCGAAAATTTTTTAGAGATACACTTAGCAAAATTGGAGAAAACGCCCAATAGGAAGTTTTTTTATAAAGCTATAGTATATGGGTTTATTTGTTTGTAGTTGTAATTTTTTTTATTTAAATCCGGAGGAATGTAACCTGGACCGTTGGTAAACGGGATCAGGCCAGGGAAAAAATTATAAATTCGGCGATTTGATTTTTAAAATATCAGGCATGGACTCGCCAGTTATTAAAGAAAGAAAATAAAATAGAAGAACCCAGTACAGAAAAAGGGACACATACAATCTATATCATCTCAAGGTAATTCAAACAGAACTCTTATTCAGATTACATTAAATTGAATTCAACATATTAGATTCAAATACTCGTATTAAAGTTCAAGACATCATACAAAGGAAATTCAATAAACAAAAAATAAATCTAAATGCTCTTATTAATGATAAACATAAAACCATAGTTGACTCAAAAACATTTTTCAAATCACAAGTTTTTCGATAGATTCATGAATCTTTCTAACTTAACATTTATTTTTTGTAAATTATTAAGTAAAGGTTTTAAAAACAATTTGAGAAATAAGATTAGCTTAAAAGAAGTAGAACATTGGGTGTGGAGAGCGCAATAGCTTTAAAAGGTCTACCGTCTTGTATCAATAAGAAATATCATAGTCAAAATATTATCAAGTCTGAGTTTAAAAATAAGAGAATTCTAAATATGGAACAAAAATTAGCAAATACAATCCACAAAAAGCAGAAGAAAATCAGTTATTTTTATGTTATATCGTGTTACGTAAAGAAAACTTTAGATTTTATAGGGAAAGGAGATAACGAAATTTAAAAAAAATCCCAACAGATAAATTCAAAAAACAAATCAAACTCCAAATTAAAAACTCACCTGTCATCATACCACAAAATGTTATTTTTAAATTAAACAATATGAACCCCCAACCACCTCGACCCGACTCCCCTCAATAGCCTCATCCCTACTCCCTTAACAAATTACACAAAGAAGGATATCCCGATCGGTGGTGTCATATATGTCGGCACCAGCATACAATATATCAACTCTTTAATAGATATAATATTTTTTATTATACTGCACTGCAACTTGTAATCTAAATACATATTAAAAATTCCAATAAACTCATTAATAATATTAAAAATTTAGAGATACATGATAATTCAAAACTTGTATCTTTTGATGTCCAAAATTTATTTCCAAGTATCCCACAAGAAGACACGATCATCTTAGTGGAAAATTTATTAACAATAAAGGGAACCCGGAACAGTAGATACAATACGCTTGTTAAGAACGTGCCCCGATCAAAATTACTTTGCTTTCGAAGACAATTTACAACAGTAAAAAAGGCTTAATTATGAACCACTAAACCCTTTACTTGCAGAAAAAAATTATGAACAATATTGAGGAGACAAATTTCAAAAACAAAATTAGCAAACAATGTATATATTGGTACCGACCGATATGATCATGACATTTTGACAAGCTTCATGGGTACTAAGAGGCAGTTGGTTGCTTTGTTAATATATCTAAATTCCATCCATAAAAACATATTTACAGCCGAAATGGGGACCAACAGTTCATTAAACTTTTTGGACCTAACGGCTTTTAAAAATTCGTTTTCGATTTTCCATCATACTGATATCACTCATAATACATTCAACCACGCACAACATAAAGGAACAGCCTACCATAGCATGATTCATCGTTTAACCACACATATGACACATAAGATTCTGTAAAATGAATTGTCATGTGGGGTGTACCGCACCCCAATGTTTATTTTCAGGTAGGGAGTTAAATATCACATTTCCTCTGACATTTTTAAGATTTATTAGTTGTTTGTGATGTTATTTTTACTAGAACTATACTATATTTATTAAAAAAAAGTCTATGAATTGTAAATAACTAATTGATGATTAAAAATCAATTAAAGGATTAATAAAAAATCGACTTTTCCGGAGAAAAAAAGACATATTTTTTCTAATCGATTTTTTATTATCATATTCTTTAAATATTCCTTAACAAATAAAAAAGATAAATGTGGAACTACGTGAAAGTAAGTAAAGTGGAACTACGTGACAGTAAAATCGTCCGGGGTGTCAGTCCGTGTGGACGTGTTTAATGAGCACTCTTAAAATTATTATAAAACAAGGCGAAATAAGTGAGTGACAAAGAAATAAATTCTCCAAAATAAACCCATGTACTGAGTGCATCGATAACAAGTAATAACACAACAAAATAAGATAAATAATTGCATTTCGTTATTAAAATATCAACCGAAATTTAACACGTACCCCATCTAAACCAAGATAGCTACATTCCGCATTTTTTGCGTGTTTGCCGCGTCGCCGATCTCCTACCTCTATATACCTGCGTGTTTACATACGACAAAAACAAATAATAACACAAAACAATAACTAAATGAAAAACAAACGCACAAAGCAAGACAAACAGGATACAATAGCAGACGTAGATAAAATGGAAATCAACAAGACTGTTTCAAATGCAGATATTTACAAAAAACTAGATGAAATGCAAAAAAGTTTAGAATTCATTTCAGCAAAATTTGATGTAATGCAAGACGAAAATAAAGAATTGAAAAAGATCCTAAAAAATCAAGAAAAAGACAACAAATTGCTGAAGGACAGATTGGCAAAGCTAGAAAGAATTATAGAAAAAAGCGAAAGAGAAAAAATAAAAAATGATATTATAAGCGGAGTGGACAAAATCGAGCAAAATGAGAACACAAAGGAGATCGTAATAAAAATGCTTAAACAAATGTGTTGTGATACAAACACCATTGAAAATATACAAAACTGTTGTAGAAAAAATATCAATAACGAAAATAACCCAATCATAGTTACACTAAACAACAACCAAACAAAAATTGACATAATAAAAGCACGTAAGGAAGTTGAAACATTACAAACCCGAGAATGTCACATCAAAGGGCGAAATAAAGACATTTATGTAAACGAACAAATAACAAACTTAACCGGGGAAATTTTCTATGCTACTAGACAACTAAAAAAGGAAAGAAAAATTAAATATACATGAATTCAAGATGGTGATGTATATACCAGAAAAACTGAAACAAGTGATAAGATAAAAATTAAACAACTGTCCGATGTCGAAAAACTAGAACAATAAATACAACTAGCAAAACAATAATAATTACATGCAACTAATATCAAGAAGATTAATATAATAATGCAAAATATAAGAAGCATCAGAAACAAATTTGAAGAAATTGAGATATCCCAAAAACACAAAACCATCCGGACCTAATTGCCCTTATAGAAACATGGTTATCACCAGATGAGGAAGATTTATATAATATTAACGGCTACAATGCAATATTTAGATCACGCCAAACCAGAGGAGGAGGAATATTGATGTATATAAGAAATGGTATAGAATATAAAGAAAAAGTAAACTGTATCATAAACAAAATAGAAATAATAAATGTAGAATTAACTTCAGAAAATATATCAATAAGCGTTATATATAAACCTCAATTTTGACTCATTGGAATATACTTTAAAACATAATATAATAAACAGAACCAAACGTCATATCATTATCGGTAGTTTTAATGTAAATATTTTGGGGAAAAATAGTTTGATTGACAGTTACTATAACATGTATAAAGAACGAAACTATAAAATTCTGAATAAAAGAAAGACGAGTGCATACACTAGATACAATGAAAATTCTAACAATACCATACTTGACCATGTAATTACAAATATTGAAAATAAGCTTGTTAACATGAGCATAATTTCTTCCGATATATCAGACCACAATATAATTAAAGTAACAATAGAACCACCAACAAAAAAAGGACCTACCTATGTACACTGCAATGCAATTAAAAGAAACAATGGAAAAACAAATAAAATGATTTCGGAATTAAACTATGACCAAATTAAATCATATGAAGATCTTTCAAAAACGTTACAGAGTATTATAGAAAAAAATATGTGCATTACGAAAATAAAACGAAGAAACGACTGTCCATGGATAAATAGCAATATAATAAAAGAAATAAGAAAAAGGAATAAACTTTACAAAAAATATCGAAAACATCCACACAATGAACTTCTAAAAGTAAGATATATAGAACAAAAACAATATACAACACTTATATTAAAAACAACTAAAACGCAATATTTTACAAGAAAATTCAATGAATATAGAGAAGACAGTAGAAAAACATGGGAATTTATTAATAGACAAATACACCCCAAGAAAAATGATAACATTATAGAAATTATCAAGGAAGACGGAACTAGTAGCACCGATACAAAAACTATAGCAAACGAACTAAATAATTATTTTGCCACAATAGGTTAAAAACTAGCTGATAAACAAATACAGGCAAAAAACAAAACCACCACAACAATTATCACAAATAAAATATATAATAAATCTGATGTTAAAAATGTAGAACAAGAGGAGATAGAAAGAATAATACAAGACTTGCATCGACATAAAGCCCCAGGATTTGACAAAATAACAAATGACGTGATCAAGAATAATAAGAAAACCTTAATACCAATTTTTACAAAGCTAATAAATAAAATGTTAGACACAAGAATATATCCACAATACCTAAACCAATCCATAATAGCCCCCATATACAAAAAAGGAAAAAAGAATGAAACACAAAATTACAGACCAATTACTTTAGTATCAGCACTGAATAAAATAACAGAAAAAATCTTACACAACAGAATGATAGAGCATATATCACAAAACAACATCATAAATATAGCACAATATGCCTTTCAAAAGAAATCGAGCACGACTTCAGCTGTTTATGATTTGATAGAAAATATTAAAAAATGCATAGAAAAGAAACACACGGTCGTAGTAATATCTTTCGACATGAAAAAGGCATTCGACACAATCAACAAAGAAAAATTACTAGAAAAACTCATTGTATATGGATTTGATAATTACATAAGAATAATTGAAAGCTACTTGATGAACAGACCCCAAAAGACTAAAGTAGGAAAGACAGAAAGCAACACTAATACAGCTGCGTACGGCTTGCCGCAAGGAGGTAACCTGTCACCATTGCTATATATACTCTATACAAACGATTTATTCGAAAAAAACTTCGCTGGAAATATGTATGCTTACGCTGATGACTTGTGCATGTTGTATTCTGACAATGATTACAACAGATTACAACATAATATATATAACGATATGAAAAAGTACGAAAAGTATGGTGTTTTAACAACTCACTCACGATAAACGAAACAAAAACAGAATACATAATATTTAACAAGAAGAAACAAGCAAGAGACCTAAACATAACGATAAGAAACCAAAAATTAGAAGAAATTTCTGAAATTAACTACCTAGGAATTAAAATACACACTACCTTAAAACGGGATAAGCATATAAATAAAATAAAAAAAGAAAATGCTAAAACAATTACTTTGCTCTTAAAAATGAAGCACATCATACCAACAAAAATGAAGAAACCACTGTACCATGCACTATTCTCATCTAAAAATGCTTATATGATTAATACATGGAGCAATACTACAGAGAAAAACTTAAACATACTACAAAGACAACAAAATAAGACATTGAAAATATTATATAATCTCAACAGACTAACGCCAACCGAAGAACTATACAAAAAAAAACAAAAGAACTAAACATCAGACAACTAATACAATATCACAATATACTGCTGCTATACAAAATTCAAAATAAATCAATAAAGACAACTATCACATTCACGACAAACAAACAAATACATACATACGAAACCAGAAGAAAATCAGACATTAGAGTTCATAAAAATACACAAGTAAGACTCACACAAAAACTCACAACTGAAACCGTAGCAAAATTCAACAAGATACCGAAAGACAATAAAATTAAATCTAAAAAATTTTAAAAAGAAACTTAAATACTTACTACTAGAACACAAGATCTGAGCGACATCGACTAACAGTTGGAAAAAAACCATGACGCCTTCGATACCATCCGCCCAGAGAGAGACCTAGAAGACTTCAAACTGTTGCAGATGAAGAAGGATACAACCCACAACTGCATGAATCAACCAACAATAACAAATAGATTTATGTTGTAATATAATATACAGTTGTATATGTTAATATTTTTAATATATAATATAAAATATAAGAACAAAAATAAAAAGCTAAAAATTATTCATCCGTCAGTTCTGAACAATTTTCACAATACATATGTGCATGTTCTAAGCATATAAATGTATCGCAAGCTTTACAAACATATTTATATTTGCGACATCTTGATGATTAAGCCCTGGCTTTTTTACCGGATATTCGTCGGAATTGCCTCTTATTCTGCACAAAGCACTTCGTATGTCCCTTGGTACCCTTAAATTTAAGATTATCCCCTTCTGATACTGAACTGATTCGATTATCAGTTCCTTACCTAGTCTGGTTAAATACTCGTTTTTTTAAAAATTATACCGCCATTGTTCTCGCTATGTATAATTTATGAATTAATCCCAGCTGTATTCATCAAAGGAAATTATAAATAGAGTCACCAGTGACTATTTCTAACAACGTTGTAATTTGCAGATAATTCATCAACTGTGTCAACTCCTCCCTTGGTAAGATTGTAGAACGATATTATTTCTGGTAATTTGTTTTCTGAATCACCTATAATGTTATCATGAAGTGATGACATCAATAAAACCACCTTCCCCATTTTTGGTATATAGGATAAAATAGTATAGTCCTCTTGAAAGCCAAACAAAGTTGACATTATTTCGCGACTGCGCGCATTTAAGAAGGCATTAGGGATTTCCCTCTTGTTTTTTCGAATAGTTCTAATGATTCTTATGATTATTTTCGAAGTTTGACAAGCAAATCGTAATTCGTATACCAGTTCTCAACATTTCGATTTGTACCTGAAATATGATTTACAACTCGATTCAACAATTTCACTTGTGCAATTGCTTAAATTATAGAGTCCAACTGGTTTTTCTATATATATATAGACTACTCTATATATATATATATAGAGTTTTTCCTCTATTGCCAAATATTCACAGGGTGTACACAGTTTTACAAATTTCAGTAAATTTGTCAACCAAACCTCTTATTGTGGCAAGCTTATCCAATTCGCATCACTGTTCACGATTTTCTTCGTTGTCAAAGCGAAGATAAGTAAGAAGAAATTGAAATCGCCTTAAAGCCATTGTTGCACCTCAAGCGATCGATGAATGCTTTTGACTCCGGCCAAATATAGTAGTCCCAAGACAGCTTTTAGCTCAAACACATCCGTCTTCTGATAATATGAAGACGGTTGCCACTGTTCGGTTTTTTTCGACAATTCTTTGATTTGTCCAAGTAACAACATCGCGTATCATTGTTTCATCAATAAAGATAAGGAAGCAGTCGAGAGGAGTTTTTGGACTTATGTCACACAATCTGACACCTGATAAGCGCCTAATTATATTTTCTGATCTAGTCCTAATGTTACAGTTGTAGCAATGTTTAGTCCATTTGATGCCGTTCTTTCCAAAGTAATAATTTTAACTGTCTAGATCTTCAGTTGATTCAGTATTTTCAGATAGGTCTCTATCTTCAATTGACGGCTCCACAATTTCATCAAACATATTTGCATCCTGCTCTATATCTGAATAATCACTGTTCACGCTTTGTTTGTTTTTTTTAATCAGCCGTTTTTTTATTTATGAAGCCATCCTTACAATTTCAGAAGTGGGATTAAGGAGTCATCTAGGAGTTAACTGGGAAAAATAGTCCGTGTTTTATTATAATAAGTAAAATTTTGAGATTAGAGGTCCACACTATTATTCAAAAAATGGCTTCTGAAAATGATTCCGCTCAAACAAAAGGTGCGATTGGTGAGGAAGAGTTTGAAAACTTTGTGAACTAAAATGCTAATTGTGGTACCAGTGGAAATCCTCAATTTATGAATTTAGTAAGCACGCTGTTACAACAAAATACACAGATGCTGCAGACGCTTCAGCTTCAACAATTTTTTTTCATGTTTAACCTTCAATAAAGAAATTATAGTATGATTTATGATATCTCTTTTTTAAGAAACTCTTGTCTTATGTTATTACTTATGTACCTAATATGGCTATTGCTTATGTTATTAACACGTTGGCTACCATACGAGTCGGTATCGACTCACATGAAAAAGTGCCAAATCTACCGTGGGTTGAAATCGGGTCGCGACAAGTCTGAACACGAGCCCACATGAATCATTACGTCTCATGCTTGTTTACTTCAGTTGTGCAATAAACCTCATATCAAGTGCATTGGCCCAATTAGTCAATTGATTTTATTTAAATATTGTGAGTGATTTTTAGTGATCTGGCTGCTAAGGTAAGTTATTATAGCTTATTATTACCCCATTTCGAACGAAAAAAATTGTGAGACGATTTCGACTCTCAATTTTCTCTTATCAATTTTTTACAATGAAAACAAAAATGAAATTTTGAATTTTCATTATTTATTCACCTTGTTATTGAAGTAAATATTATTCATTATTATTATTATTATTTCGTGTTATTGTAGATGAATGGTTCTATACCTAGAAGCTGCAAAAGGTTAACAGTATCTGAAATTCAGCGAATATTAGAAGAAGATTCAGAAAATGAAGGGGAGGGTCAGGATTTCTCTTCTGATGTCAGCGAATACGAACCAGATGAAGAAGAGAATATTTCCGAAAGTGACGACAACGCTGATGATGGTGTCCTATCTGATTCGCAGTCTCCAGGACCATCAGTATCAACAACTCCAGTTCGAAAATGGAATAGCGTTACTGGTGAACTTTTAAAAACATTTGCCTTTACCGGTGACTCCGGATTAAAAAATATTAACGGAGTAAGTAAGGAAATAGATGCCTACTTACTTTTTCTGGACAATGAGGTCATTCGACTAATGTTAGAATGGACAAACAAGGCAGGAGAAAAATATTTTATTTCTAAAAATAAACAAATCCAGTGGAAAACTGTAACTGAGTTGGAATTGAAAAAATTTCTTGCATTGTTGCTCTATTTTGGTTTAGTCCGATATCCGTCATTAAAAAATTACTGGTCGAGGGATAGAAAATTCGTAAATCTATTCGTGCGCAGCACCATGCCACGAAATAGGTTTGAAGAAATTTTACGCTTCATTCACTTCTCAGACGAAGACAGCCGGCCAGATGATAGACTGAAGAAAGTGTATGATTTAGTCCACATGATGAATAAAAAATTTCAATATTACTCCAACCCAGAGGAGGACGTAATAATTGATGAGACCATGGTGCCTTTTAGAGGTAGGCTGAAGTTTCGCCAATATTTACCAGGAAAGGCACACAAATATGGAGTAAAATTATACAAGGCTTGTGGAGCAGACGGCTATACATACAGTGTTAAAGTTTATTCTGGTAAAGAAGATGACAAAAATCCAGCGGATTTGCGGCACAGCAATAAAGTTGTGTTGGGCTTATTGCAGAATTATCTAAACCAAGGGAGGACCTTAGTGGTCGACAACTTTTATACAAATATCGCAATAGCAACAGAACTTTTGAAGTCCAACACACATTTAGTTGGAACAATGCGGGCGAGAGTGAAAGACGTTCCCAAAAGTATTTTAAATGCGAAATTGAAAAGGGGAGAGGTTGTTGGACTTGAAAGCGACGACGGCATTGTTGTCGGCTGCTGGAAGGATAAAAGGGATGTGCGATTCATAACAACAAAGCATACTTTGGAAATGGTACCTGTTGGAAAAAATAGAAAAGGCGAAACAGTAAACAAGCCAACAGCCATTACATATTACAACAAGAGGAAGCAAGGCGTGGATCTCTCTGATCAGATGACCTCTTATTATTCACCGCTGCGTAAAACGATTCGTTGGTTCCATAAAGTTGCTTTCTTGCTGATACTAGGAACATCTGTTGTAAACGCGTGGCTAATTTTCAAAAAATTGACAGGATCTAAACTGTCCATTGCGAATTTTCGAGAATCTCTGATCGACTATCTCGTAAGCACTTCAGGACCAGCAACTCCGTCTACCTCTACCAAGAAAGACAAGCATAGCTTACAAAAAACCACCCAAAAAGATAAGAAAAACCACTCTGTGAGACGTCGCTGCGTTAACTGTTACGCCACCCTCAGCAAACATCTCGGCAGAAAAGAGGCACTGAAAAAATGCCCTAAGGTTGTTACCAAGGGTGTGACATGCCCAGGGGAACCATCTATGTGCCTAGAATGCTTTGATAAACATGATACATAGTTTTGTTTTTATATATAAAAAGAATTTTTTTTGTATTTTTTATAAATTTTTTAAAATTAAAAATCTCAAAAACTACAAGACTTTTCCTTGGCCCAACTATACCATTCTGTAGGTCTCACTTTACACTAGGCAGTAGCCAAGACACAATATCCTCCTTTGTGGCACAGTATTTTTAAATTGCCATAAGAGAAGCACTAGCGTGAGCCACTATATCGACTCTCACTTTTTTGTTAGCTTCTTTCCACTGCGAGACGAAATCAACCCGCAATAGTGTACTACCTAAATTTCTTTGCGAGTCGATTTCGAACCACAAATATGTGTTAACGCCAAAGTACCAAATGACCGCGGGATATATAGACTGAAAAAAACCACTTATGGTGGTAGCCAACGTGTTAATTATGTCTGATTTCTAGTTGATAGATATATGAGAGGTTTATGTATGCCTTTATGGGAACTTATGTAAGAAACTACGACTATATGCTGTAAACATAATTTGTTTAAGTAGATATTAATGTGGTAAGAGCCTATACTTTTATTTAGATTGTGTTGAGCGAGGTAGCTCTTGGTGTCAGGAGTGGGTCAGTTGTAAGAGCTTACAGGCATTTAGTTGTAAGAGCTAAATGCCAGTAAATGCTGGCAGGTTAAGAAAAAGAAGAAGAATGTTTAGTGTTTAGTAGTTGTACACGCTTTAAGAATAAAATTGAGCTGCTTTTCAAGAAGAACGACGATTGACTATTTATTGCACATTATGAAAACTTCAAAACTATGTATACTAGATCGAAAACTGTTAATCACGCAACGATTATTTTTTGGATTTTTTTTGGGATGAAACTGTTCATAAAATATTTTAGAAATTGTCCCAAACTAAGAGATACTATTTAAATTTTAACTAACAATTTTCAAAAAATATAATTCTAAATAATTATTTGTCAAACGTTACTAGCTATATAGTATTTGACATTCGTAGGAAATGTTAATAAACGACTAAAAATGACAAAAATATGCTGCTATTATTTATGTCTTTCTATTTCAGATCTCCCAACCACCAAGAAGATTTCCTATTCTCTTCCTCAAGTAAAATTGCTATTGAAAACAAGAATACTTGCGATGACAAGATCGTGCACGTTGCAGCGTCTTTTGACATGGGTTGCTTCACAAAAGGCAGTGGAAGAACATATGATAGTTTATCGGGAACAGCAGCTTTGATAGGATATTTCTCTAAAAAAGTTATGGCATACGTAACGTTAAACCGCAAATGGGCTCAAAGGTAACTTACCTAATAATCATAATTGTCGTATGAATTTCGTGGATACTGCTAAGGCTATGGAGGCAGTACCTCATGCAAGATCATCGTATTATTCAAAAATGCAACATTCAAGTTGGAATATTTATCGCCGATAATGACTGTAGCTCTATTTGTGCCGTGAGAGCAATGAGTGTCGGTCAAAAACAGTCAGATAAAAATCATACGTCGAAAGGTGTTGTAAGCGAATTATATAAAATAAGTAGGTTTTTTTAAAGACCTGACAAGTACTGCTATTCAATATTTAAAAAATGTTTTAATTACTGCGTATCACAAAATCAAGGACATGAAATTAACATGGCACAAGCTATTAAAAATTTTTATGTTTTTTACCATTATAGTACTTGTGGGAACTGGTGCAGTTACAAATTTAATCCTGAAAACTACCAACACACAAATATTGGTGATGGTTTCAAAGATGAAAATTTGTTCGAGGCTTTAAAAAATATTTTCGATAATCTAGCACTCAAATCTTGTCAGTTTGTTAGTGGAGCTTCCAGCAATCCTAATGAAAGCTTGAATGCAAAGTATTATGGGACTACACGTCATTCTTCTGCATGAAAGTCTTTCGATTATAAAAGTACATGATCGTGAAGAGAAGCCGATTTTAGTATTATTTGATTTAAAAACAGGAATTTACCCCAAAACTTCTGATATACTTCAAATTACTGCGAAGCACGAGCAATATGAATTTTCAGTATACATCAAACCGACACAAACAATTTCTGAAAAGACAAGTAGTAAAGTCTACAGTTTACGGTTGGTTCATGATAAGCTTATACTCCATTGCAAACCTATTCTGTTACTTTATCTGAAGCATTAGTCGGGTTGTATGAATTTGTACGCTTGTTCCAACGAAGATTCTAAATGCTTATAATTGTGCATTCGACTATCCTCGAGTGATGAATGTTTTTTAAAAGAACATTTTCATGCCATAATTCTCGGATACTCCGATTCACTATCTCTGATAAAATAAAGACTATAAAAACAAAAAAGGTGATAACAAATTAGAAAATATTGCTAGAGTTGGAGATAGATAATGACAAAGCACATGATGCTCCCTATGACGTAGTCATAATGGATAAGGTTTTAAAAAAATTAAACATTAGAACACATGATTTATTTGGTTCTTTTCTGTATTGGGATGATGTTTTCAATAAAATAAAATTTTCGAAAAATTTGCTTAATGCAATAAAAGAAGTATACTTATTGAAAGATTGTGTATCTACAGATATGCGGAAAAAAATGGCTGCTGCAAATGTGACCTATGAAATGCTTGAAGACGCGTATAAAACAAATAAGTATCCTGATATAGTGCAAGTTTTAGGTAAAGATGAGAATAGTGCTATGAAAGTTACAAAGCCAAAAAATTTTAGACAAATTTTTAATTACTTAATTATTAAAGTTTATTTATATACTATATAATTTGTCATGTGCTACTTTATGTAATAAATGTAACTGTACTAATAAAAAGTACTTAGTTTTGTAATAGAAAACGTGTATGACACTGATATCCCCACATACCGCATTCGATGTATGTTTAAATTTCGCGCGCGTCATAACCTCTTTGACAGCGTTGCCACATTGTAATTAACATAGTATATTTTTCTTAATTATTTGCTAATTACTCTTATCGCACGCTCTGAAGCTCGATTTGTGAATAACCAAAATGTTCGATTTTTTTTTTCTTTCTGTTAATACCACTTGCATTGTAATCTAAACGGTACTTTTTATGAAATAAAAGAATCTGCGATTTCTCATAAGGATTAATGGTAAAGGCAAATTTTTTTATTAATATCTTTTTTCTGGATCTCTGCAGCTCTTTAAAAATTTAACTGGTTCATGATCTTATTATAATGTACCAATATGCAAAGTTTGGTTTCATTCTGAACAGTAATTATATAACCGACAGTACTACCTTAATAACTTACGGGATACTCAATTTAACTTTTTAAAAACAATTTATTTGTCAAAATTACGATTTTACAATTTTCAATATACTTGAAAAGATTTACCACTAAACACCAATCGCTTTTTTGAATTTCTCGACACACGTTTCGCTAACCATATTAGCATCATCAGGAGATGATTTAATCTTAATTAGATACAAGTTTCAAACCAAAAGTTCCAATAGAAGAATTGAATTTTCAATCTGTCAAACATAATAACGGTATACATTTTTTTACTAGACTTTCTAAGTACATTGCAAGGCATGTTTAAATATAAAAAATTATGTCATATTGGTTTTACTTTTTGTTAGTCCATCATTTCTACATCAGTGAGAAGTTTGGAACATGAATCCAAAGAGTTTTTGAAAAGTGATTATAACATTTCTAGCTACTATAGGGTTCTTAAAATATAACGCATTTTGCGTCGATATATTCTTTTAATGGAATAATGATGGTATTAGTTGCAGTTCTGGTTGATATTGTTACATATATTCTAGTGATTTAATTTTTTTTAAATTAACATTTTGTAATTTCGGTGTCTCATTCAGCTCTCTATTTCATTAGTTTATTAGTTCCTCCTTCACTAACACCCTGGTTGTTACATATAGATACAGTTTCGATAGCTATTTTTTCAGACAATTATGTTAGAGGTTTTGTGATCCTAGAAAATTCTTTGAATTTCCAATAATACTCCGAACAGTCCGAAGAAGATTTCTCATTAGGTCTTTGATATCGGGGGGAAATTATGCATGTCGAAAGTTTTTGTATTTTTATTTACTTTAATCCCTGACGGTGTTAGGATGTGACCTAATAATTTCGATTTCCTTCCCAAAGAACTTGCTTTTCTCCAGCTGGATGTTTAGGTCAGTGTGCTTAGGTTTTTAGAAAACTAATTTTAAATGTTGTAGGTGTGAATACTAATTTTAAATTCTGTAAAGTTTATGATGTATCCATATATATCATGTATATTTTATTTTCTAATTATTTTAATTAATTTATTATTATATTAATTTTAATACTTCTTTTATCATGTTCTCTTTGAAAGGTCGTTGGGACCTTTTTTGATCCCAATAGGCATTTAAAGGTATTCGTAATGCCTGTTAATGATATTAAAGCGATTTTATCGATCGGGTCGAGATACATTACTATTTAATGGAACCCGCTTGTCGGGTCCAGAGCAGAGAAATATTCCTTGTTTGTTTAATATAACCGTTGTTGTGACACTGTGAAAAAACTGAAAAATAAATGTAGTGCATGCTATAATTGAATTTCGATGAATTTAATAAAATTCACAATATCTACTAGCTACATATGGGTTTTGTAATAAATAATTCCGTTTCCTTACTAATATTTTGGCGAGAATTGAAGATGTGAACTAATGGATGGAACTGGTGATCAATTAAATAGTGTTGATAAATGGTTTGGTAAAAAACAAATTAATACTGAATAGAGATAAAACAAATGTAATACAATTCAGGCCCAAAGAATCTAGAATTAAAGAATTTGGTAATTTAATATTGAATATAACTACTTTAAAAACGCAAGATGTAAAATTTCTGGGAGTAGGGGAGATGTGTGTCAACTGTTTCTACACATCTATTGGAGAGTAATGGTAGCTCTTGGTGGCAATCGAAGCATAATCGGATATTGCTTTACCAATCAAACTTACAGCTTAAACAGCACGTGCATGCGCCGTTAGTAGATGACAGTTTGACATAACTAAGTTATCGTAAAAAAATTATACCGCAATATTTTTCTGATTATATTAATATAATAATAATATTACGATAGTTCAGTGGTGATTTTCAAAGAAGATACATCCAGTCTACATGTGCGGGTTCACTACTATATACTGAAACTAACGCTTCAATGCCGTAAGACCACAGTGATGTAAAGGTAACAAAACAACGAGGTGCAATTGTAACATGTTACAATTGACACTTCGTAATTATATAATATAGATGAGATAGGCGTTACAAGTCAGAAACCTAGCAGAGTAATTGCTGTTAAAGGCACCAAACAGATCGGTGCGATTACTTCACAAGAACTAGGAACCCTGGCTACTGTGTGTAGCTGGCTGGCTGTTATCGCAATAGGGAATACTGTACTTGTCTTTTTTTCCACGAAAGAATTTTCAGCCTCATTTTTTAAGAGATGGCCCCCTATTGGCTATGACGGTTTACGAAATAAAAGTGATTGAATGCAAGATGAATATTTTTACTGTTCATGAAGCACTTCGCGAAATTTGCTAAGCCTACCAGAGAAAATCCTGTTATGGCTATAATGGACAATCATTCTTCATACCTGTTATTCGATATTGTAGAAAAAACTTAATGCCTATATTATCATTTCTTCCACATACATCGGACAAACTACAGCCACTTGATAGACAGTTTTTGAACCTTTTAAAATTAAATTTAATATTGTCGCAGACCATGGGATGAAATATCATCCAGTACAATAAATAACCATTTATGCTTTACCAGGGCTTGTTAAAGAAGCTATTTCTTTTTCTGATTTAACATTAGTCAAGGGTTTGCATGCCCGGGCCATTTAGCAAAGATATTTTTCCGGATATTGATTTTGCTCCGGCTGGTGTCACTGACAACCTATCGGAGAAGTCACCCCTGACCAATCTGATCAGCAGGAAACTATATGTACAGAACTGAGTAACAGTATATCCCCTTCGGCACCTTCAATATCATATCAGATTTTGCCCCGGACGTCGGTTCAATTAACCAATCGCCACGTACGACTTCCCTTTCAGACCTGGCACCGCTTCCAAAAGCACCACTTCGAGTGAAATCTAAGACTGGAAGATCTAAAGGGAAAAGTAGAATATATATACAGATTCACTAGAAAATGAAGAGTCAGAGACAAAGAAAAGAAAATATTAATGAGAAAAAGATCCCAAAATTAAGACTGTCATAAATGGTCCCACACCAGCTTTGCCAAAAATGATCAATTTCTTGTTTGTTTAAATTGTTTGTCGAAATAACTGGCACTGTTTTTGATTGTTTAATATGAGTTTAGCCTAAACTACTGATAAGTTTTCGTTTCATTTTTAGTTTATTGTTTTTATTATGGTATGTTACAGTTGACTTTCTTTAACAATTGAAACTCTTAGTGCAACAATTGTAATACTACCCCTTGATTTCAATAAGTGCCATTTCCCCGTTTATTATTTACTTGTTTGATCTATTTTATATTTTATTATATAAACGGATAAATTACTTTAATTGATAATCCAAATAATATGCTGATGTGATTGTTCATTAAAATGTTATAAAAAATATTTTTTTGTTACTATTGATACACCTCTCACCTAATCCTAGATTGCAATATATCCTGGTCTTACCACGTACAACATTTTACAATAAAAACTGAACAAATCTGTTTACAGTCTTCTTGTACTACTTGACTATTGCTGCCCTTAAAATGCTATTGCCCTCAAGATGCTATTGATAAAATCATTAGTGAGAATGTAATGATGTTTGGATCGACCGCGTGGGGTTACGCGGCAAAATCCTACATCAAACAGCTTGAAAGCTATGAGAACAAAATATTGAGACAGGCTCTGAACGCCCCTTGGTACATCTCTAATGTACGATTACAAAGAGAGATGATGTGGACTCCTTTTAGGCAGTGCATGCAGGAAAACGCAGAGAAAGCCTTCCTGAAGATTACTGACCACCCAAATCAAGAACTACGAAGGCTAACGGACTATCGTCCGGAAGACCTCGCAGCTTTGGGTGGCAAAAGGCACAGAAGACCGAAACTCCAATTTTTGGGGGACTAGGTTGACTGTTGTTCAACGAGGGCTCGCGCGAACGGCGTTTTTGCGGGTCAAGTGTGAGAGCGTTTTTTTTTCCGATCGGGAAAAATTAAGTGCGGACCGGAAATTCGCGGAAAAGTAAAAGTGAACAAGGGAAAAAAGGGGAAAGAAAATGGAAGAAGAGGACAAGGGGGCTAAAGCGGTGGGGGAGAAAGGGGGGAAAGTTATCAGCGGGAGTTCCAAAGGAAGAAGAGAAGAAGAAAGGACGAAAAAGCAGGGAAGTGAAGCGATAATGAAGGGACAAATGGTAGAAGAGGAGGAAGATGGTCATAGGAAGAGAAGAGCAGCAAATATGGGTAGCAGAACCAGAGAAGGAGGAAGGGGGAACAAACCAGGAGAAGAAATGGAACAGGAACAGTCAGAGGAAAAAGAGGAGACAGACGATGGATCGGTGGAGTCAGATGAGCTGTCGCCAGAAATTATTAAAGGGTCATACGATATTGAGTTTGTATTTTTTTTTTGGAAAATACATAAATGTAAAACAGAAATGAGGAGGATAACCACGGCCCGGTACGGGCAGACAGGAAAGGCAAATTCAACATCGCGGACCAGGATTATGCCGGTAAGTTATTAGACAAAATTTGTGACTGTGTAGGGGAGATTGATAGGAAAATTAAGGGTATTAAAGCTGACAAAAGGGGTGGCAGAAAGGGAAATTAACCTAGAGGAGAGAATGGTGAGGATGGAGGAGAGTATGAATGATAGAAAATAAGATGGAGATGTTAATAAGGGAAGTGAATGGAAAAGGTAAAGGAAAGAAGGTTGAGAGAGAAAGAGTAGAGAAAATGAAGGAAGTAGAGTGACAGTAGTGAAGAAAAGAGTAAGAGTGAGAGCGAGGATAGTGAAAGGGAAGAAAATGGAAGGTCGTATGCGGAAGCATTAAAAAGCGAGAACTAAGCGAGATAATAAGCGAGAACGAAGAAGTTAAGCAAATGGCAGAAGAAGAAGCGGCGATGAACATATTCAAGGTCATGAGGAAGTTTACTTGTAGGGATAAATCAAAGGAAAATGGGTTATGGAAGTCAGGCCTGATGTGTGCAGAAAGATGATAGAAAGAGGAAGAGTGAATGTAGGGCTTGTCAGTGTGTATGTGGAAGTGTTTGAAGAGGTCCTGCAGTGCTGCAGATTTGGCCATCTACAGAGGCACTGCACGGAAACAGTGGCCTGTAGTAAATGTGGAGGTGAACATGATGCCAGAAAGTGCGAGAAGAACGGAAGGAATTGCGTGAATTGTATAAGAAGCGGAAGGAAGGATGGGGTAAAGCATGGAGCGAGCGGCAGGAGATGTCCGATATTCGTAGCTAGGGCGGCCGACACCAAAAAAAGCCCTGGACGCTGCCCCGGTTGCTTCTCCCAGGTTGGAAGCTCCGAAAATTCAATTACCAAACTTTTCGGTAATGATGGAACAAATGATGCAGCAGATGGCTGCTATGGTTCAACAGCAGATTAATTCTGCACTAGCCATGTTACTGCCCTGCAATGAGTAATAAAAATTCGTTGAGGGTAGTGTCGTGGAACTCCAATTCCTTGAACGGGGAAAAATTGCCGTTTCTAGAAGATCACAGCATAGACGTGGCCCTGAATCAGGAAACCTTCCTTAAACCGAGCGAAACGTTCGGCGTGAGGAATTTTTGCTGTTATAGGCAGGACAGGCTTGGCTGAGTGGGGGGTGGTCTGATGATTCTCGTTAAGAGAGGAACCAGAAATAACCTGCTGCCTCCGACTGGTCTTACTTCCACAGAGGTCATGTCTGTGCAAGTGGCTCTGGAACGTAATCTTATCAACCTATCTTCATTGTACCAGAGAGCCTGTCATAACTTCGATTCAGGTGAAGTTGGCAGGTTCCTGAATAACAACGCTCCATTCATCATTGGAGGAGATTACAACGCTCATAACTAATCGTGGGGCTCGGAACTGACAAACAGGAGAGGAGCTGACCTGCTGTCTCTGGCGGAAAGATATAGGCTGAACCTCCTTGTTCCGGACGAGCCTTCCCGCTTTAGGAGCTTCTTAGATTTCTTTATCATAAATAATCTAACGAATCAATGCTCAGTCCAGGTTGTCCATGAGCTTACCTCGGATCACTACCCGGTAGTACTAAGAATAGATAAGATATCATCAAGGTGGATACTTTCCCACCGAAAAAGAAAACAAATATTTGTTTTTCGGAGATGAAAGAGCAATTTTACGTGCTCTGAACGGTGTTCTTGCTGATAAGAATATTTTGCCGGACGAACAGTTTGGTTTCCGGAGGGGGCACGCAGCAGTCCATCAAGCGGCGCGTCTCTCGACGGAGATCAGGCAGGGATTCGCCAGAAGGCGACACACGGGAGCTGTCTTTTTAGACCTCTCGAAAGCATTCGGCATTCTAAAAAAATTCTCGAAAGCATTCCAACAGACCTAATCAAGCTTTTGGCATCATTTCTGATTGGACGCACTTTCCAAGTGCTCGTCGATGGTGCTCTTTCATCAATCCAGCGAATCGAAGCGGGAGTACCGCAAGGTTCCCCTCTTGCCTCCATAATCTTTAATGTCTACATGGCGGACTTCCCAAAGGTTCCGCACGTGCAGACTGCATTTTATGATACGGCTTTTTATACGTCGGCCCACGCTCCCTAGGTGATTACATCCAGGCTGCAAAGGCAGATGTTGAAAGCCACGAGATGGCTGGTCGAATGGCGACTAGCAATCAATCGCAGCAAAACCCAGGCTGTCTTTTTCACGCGAAGACAGCCAATAATTCGCCAGAATATTAATGTACACGGAATCCCTATCAGGTGGGCAAAATCCGCCCACTATTTGGGATTAAAGTGCGACAAGGCCCTTACGTGGTCATCGCATCTCAAAAAGGCTACTGGGAAAGCATACGGCATGCTCCGTATACTGTACCCCCTAATTACTACAAGAAGTAAGCTCACGCTTGACAACCAATTAACCTTGTATCAAACCATGATCCGATCAGTCCTTATCTATGGACATCCGGCCTGGTTCCCGTTCGTCCCAATCTTTTCAATTAAAAGATTTCAGTATTTTCAATCACGTTCGCTTCGCACTATCGTCACCGCTCCATGGTTTGTAAGGAATGCACAAATCCACCGGGAGACAGATATTCCAGAGATTCAGACATTCCTGTCCACATTACTGGACAAATTCATAGCGACGGTGTCCTTTTCGGACAATCCGCTAATTAGAGCTTCGGCAGCTTCATTGTCGGCCGTTGCCCCAGCATGACCCCTCACCTCATTCATCACAATCCTGCATAAAGAACGGCAACTAAAACCCTCCGGATAAACGACTATGTCGCAACATCCGGAACAAATCAGAGAACTCGAGAAGTCGGGGCCTTCAGGTTAACTTAACCTCCAGGAAGAAGTAGTAGTACGATATGACCTTGGAAAATGATAACGAGAGCCTGACGACTTTTGTGGGTGGGGGGGGGGGGGGGGGTAACTGGAAGAGGCAATAAGGAAAATATGCCAAAGAGCCATAAAAAGGAAACGGATTAACATAAAAAACGGTAACAAATGGTGGGATGGGGAATGTATCCGGCAAAAAACAAAAATCAGAAGGATTATAAGATAAATGAAATCGAAAACGGCAACAGACAACAATGATAGAAATAATTACAAAGCAGAAAGAAAGAAATATAAGGAGATGATCAAATCAAAAAAGAAAGAATACGATGAAAAAATGATTGATGAACTAACAGAAAATGAGCCTTGGAACAGAGTTTGGGAAGTGTCTAGAAAATTTGGGACCAAACAAGGAAGGAGGAAATAAGGGATACAAGACGACGAAGCAATATAGATAGAAAATATAAAAAGATATCACCCAGCGTTCGACGAGGATGAAATAGAAAAATATAAAACGGTGAAGAACAACATAAAAGAAAATAAATGGGAGCGAGATGAAGCGGGAAAGGAAAACATAATAATAGAAGAATTAAACAACGTTATTGCAGATTTAAAAAAGAATAAAGCCATGGGGGAGGATAGAATACCGAACGAAGCGGTGAGGAGGATGTCCGAAAGAAGTAAAGAGAAAATACTGGAGATATACAAGTGCTGGGAGGTGGGATACTTTCCGAAATGCTGGAAGAGAGCGAAAGTCTGCTGGTTGCCGAAAAAAGGAAAAGGGGAAAGACCGATAAGCCTTATACCAACGCTAGGAAAGATTTTGGACACCATAATTAAAAGAAGGCTCAGAGCGTTGTGTGAAGCGAATGAAAAATTTGATCAGAAGCAATATGGATTCAGAAAAGGAAAAAGAATGTTGGACGCAGTAGAAAGAGTGATAGAGAAAATAAATGAATTTAAGGCGGAAGAAAATCACGTGCTGGTGGTAACTCTGGATTTGGAGAATGCTTTCAACACGGCCACGCAAGTGGAAGTGTTGGAAGAGTTAATGAGAGCAAGGAGAGTAAGATAGATAAGATATATAGATAGTATGCAAAAATTCAAAAAGAAAAAACTTTCGATAAAGATTTTATATAAAATTTTACCTAACGATCCTAAAGACCTAGATATTTGTAAAATAATAAAAGAACATTTTATTCCAAAATACTTATGAATTTTATAAAACAAAAACGTCGAACCTATAATTTTCAGAATTCTTCAAAAGTATTTCAAAAATTGATATTTTTCATTGTTGATATCAAATATATTTCTAGAACACGTGACTGTCCTCGTATTTCAACAAGAAAACATTAAATTGTACCCCGAAGCCAAAACATCTCACAGAGGTATCACTGAAAATATATCTCTCAAAAAGTTTTTTATTGGCCAAATCTTGAACATTTACTGTTAAATCTCATTTTAATATCGGCGAAATTTGTTAGAAATCGAAATATAAGAGACACTCTAATAAAATAGTTTTCAAACTAACTCCTATAGGATGTGAGCCATTCTTTTTTTTTTAATTATGACAGGCATACCGATTAATGCCCAAACAAGCACGGAAAGAGTAGACAAAATCTTAAATATATTACTGCACCCCTAGGAACCCTAATTCAAATAGCCCCATAGAAAGACTACACTCACCGTCCAGGAAACAATTGCAACCCCTAAAAATGAAAAACCTAATGAAAATATACCACTAATGACATACACAATCATATTATATAATTCATCCCACAGTGCCCTTAATTACACCCCTTTTCAAATAATTAAAACAAAACTAGACCTCCGTAATCCCTTAGAAATGACCGAAGAATAAAAAGTTATGTATTACATGCAAAACCATTCAGAAAATACGAGGGTCGTTCAATAAGTCCTTAGAAAATTCAAGAGATGTCGCTCTCATCGAAAATGGTTTGTTTTTAGTAAGCATCATTGTTCACCAGATAGCTGTCGACGCTTCAGTTATATTCATCACATGGTTTCACTTTTATGGTCGATTCAAGCAAGAAACTTTTACACTTAAACACTTATATTTCAAAGGCTTAACACCGAAAAAGATCAAAGCCGAGTTGGATGAAATTCATGCAACGTCTGCTCCTGTGTTTGCAACTGTTTGTAATTGGGTAAATGAGTTTTAACGTGGCCGTGCATCCACAAAAGATGAACATCGTTCGGGACGTCCATTGGAACGACACGGTTTTAAGTGATCGAGGAATCAAAGTATAAAAAATAGTTTAGGCCACAGGCTTGTCGCAAGGTACAATGTTTTCAATTTCAATTTTGCACGAAAAATTAGGTTTGAAAAAAATGTCGGCAAGATGGGTGCCGCGTTTGCGCTCAGTTGAGAATAAACTGAGAGAAGACTCTGAGTCTTTATGTGTCGTTATTGTACCCGTTGAGCAAAGAAATCAAGAAAAACTGTCCTCCTTTAAAAAAGATCCTCTTCCATCAAGATAATGCACGGGTACAGTTTCAATGGCCCAAATCATGGAATTAAAGTTCGAATTATTATAACACCCACCGTATTCATCGGATTTTGCCCCCAGTGTTCAGCTGTCAAAACATTTTTTTTTGCCAATAATTATTGAGAAAAATTTTATTAATAAAAAATATTCAGCTGTCAAAATATATTTTTTCAGCGTCGTGCTATCTTTAATAATGCAAACATATAGAATATAGAAAATTAAACAAAGAATGTCATATTTCATGTAAAAATATTTAGGAAATTAATTATTCAACAAGATATAGTTGAATTGAGGATGGTTTTATAAATTAAACCGAAACGTTAATAAAATAGTAAAAAATAAAAATTTATTAATAATTGACCGAAAATCCTAAAAAAAAAACAAAATTATATTAGTCGGTTATCTCTATATTCAATTAAGGCATAATTTATTGATACATTTGGTTAAATAATTGTTTCCAATGATTTTTTTTCATATTTGAAGTTTTGGTGAGTTTTTATTTGATTTTTATTAACACATAATACGCAAACTTTACAGTAAAGTCTTACCCGAGAACATCGTTTGTGTCTCTTAAGACAGAAAATAGTCTCTGCGGTTGATAGTATTGCCATTAAAAACCACACTGCACCCGAGGGGAGAGCGAGCACGCTGCGAGTCTTTCCTTTTGGTGAGTTTTTATTTGATTTTTGTTAATACATAATACGCAAACTTTTTATTCTGGATAATTTTTTAACACTGATTACAGTAAATTCTTACCCGAGAACATCGTTTGTTTCCTAGAGAGAAAATAGTCTCTGCGGTTGATTGTATTTCCAATAAAAACCACACAGCACCCGAGGGGAGAGCGAGCACGCTCCAAATCTTTCGTTTTGTTGAGTTTTTATTTAATTTTTGTTAATACACAATACGCAAACTTTTTATTCTGAGTAATTTTTTAGCACCGATTACAGTAAATTCTTATTTGAGAACATCGTTTGTGCCTCCTAAATTGAAAATAGTCCCTGCGGTTGATTGTATTTCCATTAAAAACCACACTGCATCGGAGGGGAGAGCGAGCACGCTGCAACTCTTTCGTTTTGAGTGGTTTTGTTACATAAAAAAATGTATAGTCCAACCAAGTGATATTTCTATCCTAGAACAGTGTTTGCAAATGTCCGTAGAAAATATTTCAATTGGTGCATTATTTATTCTTTTCAAAATTAAAACGATTCTTAGTGACGGCACATATCCATTCTCTTCTCTGTCTTATATATTGTTACGGTTATATTTATTTACCAAATATTATATTATATTATATTAAAATTTAAGTTATTCAGACTTTCCATATGTTGGCATTTTGGCGAAGGTACGGAAATAAATATGGAGTACATTTTTTGCGTCAAGTCGTTGAGGTAATTTACGCATGGCTGAACTATTCACAAGAGACGCATGGCCGAACTATTCACAAGAGACGCATGTCCGTGATCATATTTGAATAGGCTTTAACAAAGGGTGGGTAACATGTTTTTTTAGTTTAATCTATTTTCTACTGACCTACTTCGAGAGCTTGATTTTTCGAAGGAACCATTTTTGAATTTCTCCCTTCAGATCCTTTTTCGACCACCTTCGAGAGCAGTCGACTGTACAGCAATGTGCTTTGCCCTAGTTCAAAATTTCCGCTAAATAGATTATAGAGTCCGGGATATTTTGGAAATAGTGCCGAGTTTATTTATCAGCTTTGCTGGATTTTGACACACTACGCTACGAGCTGCCCCCGAAGTCTGACGGAATATCTGAAAGCTTACGGGGTAGACCGACCAACGTTCCGCCTTACTTGGTCGGTGCGACACTCATCGGGGAGTTTCGTGGATTGACTGAATAAAGATAAGTTATCATCCTACTAATCACATTAGATTAAATTCATTACTGTTTATTGGCGAAAAAACGTCATTATTAAACTCCATGTATATTACTAACCTAGTAAATTTAATATTGGAACCAAAACCTTCTCATGTTCTTTTGGCTTTCACGATACTGTCTTACATGATGAGAATAAATATCTAATTACTGATTGCTTTTGTCGCCTGAAATCTCATGTTCTCTGAGCATTAATTAGCCCTTGGTACCATTTAACGTAGTAAAATATACTGTATTTTTAAGCGTATATTTTTTGAAGCCAAAACGGATAACAATATATATTGTTATCCGTACAAACAAGTTTATATGACAGAGCAAAACTTGTTTGTACCAACAGAGATACACTACAAAAAGAAACAAATCACATCAGACATTTTAATAGAAAGCAATTACCCAAAAATTTCATAGATAAATCGTATAAAGCAATTACCCAAAAAAAATTCATATATATATATATATATATATATATATATATATATATATATATATATATATATATATATATATATATATATATATATATATCGTTTAAAACTTTTGATACCAGACAAAATAGACAAGTTATTAATCAAATAATTAACCTCACAATTCCTTACATACGCGGTATTTCTGACACAATTAAGATTAGGAAATAAATACAACATAAGAACAATATTTAAAAAAAAAATACTCTTAGATCTATATTAACAAAAACCAAACCAAACAACATACAACACAATACAAAAAATGTGGTTTATAAAATGTTCTGCGAATGTGGCAAATTCTATATAGGTGAGACATCTAGACCGTTAAATATTAGAATAAGAACACAAAAACCTTTTTAGAAAGGGCGATTTTAATAAATCTGGAATTTGTCAACACGCATGGGAATCGGGACATAAAATCAATTGGAATAATTCCAAAACGGTATTAAAAGAATCGATAACAAAATACAGAAGATTAAAAGAAGCCCCTATAATTAATTTAAATAAAAATAACTGTATTGCTATGTCTTCGGTAGATTTAAATTCAATATGGTTCCCGATCCTAAAGAATACAATTAAACACATTTAAGTATTTCAATATACAATCAGTACAGTAAACAATCACACAATAAAAAAAACTTTTACCCAGAGATTCTTTATTTATATAAGAATAGATATTTTTGAGTTTTAGATCGTGGCGAAAAAATCCAAAAAAGACAAAATAAAATCCTGATAAGCTGCTCATTCTTCAGCCAGATAAGAAAACCAAAAAAAGTCATTTATAGAGAACTCTTGAGTATTTACTTTTACAATTTTAATTGTTTCAATAAGTATTGTTATCAATAAAGACGACTGACCCAGTAAATAAACAAAAACTCAGTCCATATTTTTTAAGCTATTTATATTAAAGTCTAAAATGATTAATATGTAAATTGTCTTCAATTGTACATCCAAAAAATAATGAAGTATTTATTTTTACTGTCACCGCAAAAATATTAATTAGGCATTTCAAATTTTTACAGACTTTATTGACTGGATAACTGGGACAGGTTATATATATTTAATAAAAATATACTAAGTAATTTTGAGAGTAATCAATTTTATTTTTGTTTACAAGCTTACAAGCTTACATTGAACGAAAACGTTTTTAGTTTTTAATTCATAGTCCATCATTAGTCTACTTCCGCCGAAGAACTGTTTGAAGGGACAATTCTCATACATTTTTAACATAGAAATCGGAGAAGAAAACTTGTGTTATACCGGCTTTATCGTAACTAATACCGAAAAATTTTCAACTGTTTTCAAAGTTTCTTTTTTATTAATTAATTAATTATCTATCAATGATGGGTCCGAACGTTTTCAGAACAGATTAAATTTGTTAATGTCTCATTTTACATGTACTGTATTGAAAAAAATTATCTTTTCAATATATTTTACAATTTTTTTCTTTGGCAAATACTCTGATTATTTCAAGTTACGTCCAGCGAAGCAGACGGGTAACGGCTAGTTATCTTATAAAGGATGTCCCATAATACACGCAAGATTTGAATTTGCCGGCATTTGTGCGGTAAAGTGTTGGCAACCAAAAAACGAAAACAGTTTAGGGTTAGCAAAAATGGAGCACTACACGAAAGAACAACGCGTTTTCATTGTTGAACAATATTTGAAAAAATAATGAAAGTTTGGCTGCTTAGTTCGCTTGGATTAGTTCGCAAATTTCATATAAAATATGGTCGGCATATTGATTTAGCTTAGTCAACTGTAAAGAGGGTTATTAAAAAATTCAGGAAGACTCGATCAATTGGGGACGCTAGACACACAGGGCGTCCAGTAACCGCCAAGAGTTGGTGGAAGTGCAGGAACATCGATCCGGCGTCGTGGACAAGAGTTGCAAATTTCAAGAAGTTCGCTACAGCGTATACTCACTAAAGATCTGCGTCTCCATTTTTACAAAGTTCAATTGACCCAAAAACTGTAACCTAATGACCAAACAGAGCGAAGAGAGTTTGTTGAATGGATTATTGAGCAAGTGAATGCTGATTTTTTGAGCAATTTGGGCTGGAGGTGTCATTGGACCATACTTTTTTGAAAATGAGGCTGGTCAAGCAGTGACTGTTACTGGTGATCGATATCGCGACATGATAACTGAGTTCTTTCTGCCTAAAATCGATGATGCGTTATGCCATACAGTCCATGAAACAATCCAATTATTGCACAAGATATATCCTGGTCGTGTACTCTTTCGCTTCGGTGATTAGAATTGGCCCCCTAGATCACGTGATTTAACACCATTGGATTTCTTTATATGGGGTTATTTGAAGTCAAAGGTTTATGTCAACAAACCCCCATCCATGCGTGCATAGGAGATTCAACTCTGCATCAACGAAATTCAGCTACATTTATGCAAAATAAATTTTGAATTGAATAAATTCAATAAACTTTGAATAAAATACATTGTACCAATTTCTCTGAATAAAGTTTCAAAGTTACAAAAAAAAACCTCAAAACATATTTGTACACCCGATAAGAGCAATCACAAAAGAGGACTTATCAATGTCGTAGGTAAAATCAGCAAATGATTTTTCGAAACAATGGACTCTGATGATGAACGATATGACGCATATTTAAAATACATTAGCCTAAACCAACAAACGTTACAAAAGAAACGATTTTAGAAATGAACAAACCATATTAAAGGAACTTATCGATTCATATACTAAACAAACAACAATTATTACAGATAATCAAAAAGCGACGATGACAAAACTTTTAGAAATAGAGAAACAGACCTTGGACCTACCTCATACTTAATATTGTTCTCTTATTCTATTTAACATAAATATCCAAATAAATACAATTAACATAGTTAGCAATATTAGTAATTATTAATATAGCTGATAACATAAGGAATGCAATTTATTTCGCTAAAGTAAATATTATGTATAATACCATCTTAAACCCTGAACAACTTAAAGATGTTATAATTAAAGCTTAGTATGGAATAAACAGAATAATTAATTTCCAAGAACAAATCAACTATTATAAACTTTTCAGTGCTCAAGTATTCATAAAACAAAATCATAATTTTTTTAGTTCATATATCGATTATAAAACCTAATTCATTCTCTTTGAACAAACATTATTCCATCCCCGTCCGAAACCAAACGATTATCATTTCTATACCTTATACACTTATCACTAAAGAAAGGCAATGGACAACCCAGGAATTATGCCCAAATATAGAAGAGATGTTTGTTTGTCAGCACGCAACCTTGAGTAAAGAAAACCTATGTGCATCAAAACTACTAATGACCAATACGAACGAATGCCCTGTTCGTTACGTTTGTATAACGTTCATTACTTTTGTGATGGACATAACCATCGAAAAAAACACATGGGAAAGATATCTTAATAATTCCCGCAGAAGTCCTAATTAAAACTAATTGTCGCCACAAAGGTAAAAGTTAAGGTAAGTTAAAAGTTAAGGCAAAAGATAAA
Source organism: Cosmopolites sordidus (assembly GCA_031761425.1). Lineage (NCBI taxonomy): Eukaryota > Metazoa > Arthropoda > Insecta > Coleoptera > Curculionidae > Cosmopolites > Cosmopolites sordidus. Next base: position 118,935 of record JARFXV010002171.1, on the reverse strand, counting down.
AGTAAAAGTTATCTAAATCACAGTTCAATGACGAACAACCAGAATCTTCACCAAAATATAACTTCTACAAAAGATCCATTAACTTATCAAATACGGTTTTCATAAAGAGATTAATTTGATTGAAAATAGCCCGAAATATAAATCATCAAACAAAGTAAAGTTTAAGAAAATATAATATCTGAAGTAGATCTATCTCAAGAAAACCATTCCTAATTCTAATTTTACAAAAGAAAAAAATTAAAGATTCTAGAAATGTGTAGAGAACAGTGGCGGCTCGTTGGTAGTGGAAGGGCGTATAAGAAAATAGTGCTGCTGAATATTTCTTTTGCTTTCAATTTAAAATCAACAATAAAAAATGTAAACACAGTTTTGTCAAACGAAGATAAATATAAAATAGTCAATACAAATCCTACTCCTCCAAAACTGTACGGTTTAATTAAAATTCATAAAGAAAACTTTCCAATAAGGCCGGTACCGGTTTCGTACACAAATAGCCCTTTAAGGGCTGGTTCTACAATGCAAAGGCATCAGCTATACTTGGATATTTTTCGATGCGCATTTTTTCCAACAAATTTTTTTTATACAGGGTGTGTCATGTAACAGTGGCCAATACCAACTTTCTTATTTTAAATACAACACCCTGTATATTATTTAATTTTTGGATTCTTCAGGAAATTCTAGACATATTTGATGAAAAATATCCTAGACTTATCTTCAACTGTTTCGGAAATATTAAGTCATTCTTCGAACATTATCAGCACAGAGGCAATGATAAAAAATCAGGTTTTCAAAGGTAGGTATTTGTTGTATGAAACGTCAAAAAAATCAACGTGCCTTTTAAATTAGTTTTCTTGTGATGTGTGTGATTCATTTGATTTAAACATGGTGTATTTATCAGAGAGTCATAAAATAACTATCTTAATGATGATAGCTTATGGAGATAGGACACGAACTCAAGCCGAAGTTATTCGTCTCTTCAGGGAAAAATATCCTGACTTACCACCCATATCCCAAGGTACAGTAAGTAAAGTTGAAAAACAATTTAGAGAACTGGGACACGTGAGACAAAGTAAGAATGAAGCAGTGTCGTTGACCGATAACAAAAAATTGGATGTAATGCTTGCACTCCAAAACAATCCGTATACCTCAACTCGACAAGTTGCCTTGGAAAACAATGTTGGTCGCTCTGCGGTTGCCAGAATATTGAAAGAGAATAAAATGCATCCGTATAAGCTACAGCCTACTAGAGCTTAGTGAAGACGACTTCGACAGGAGAATGGAGTTTTGCGAACAAATGATGCCCAGAATAGACAACAACTTTCTGAGAGTGGAAAACGTTTTATTTTCTGATGAATCTACTTTTACTCTTCATGGGCATGTCAATCGCCAGAACTGTCGTTATTTGTCGAGAGAAAATCCTCACTGGATGCGGGAAATTCACACACAAAGACCTGAAAAGATTAATGTCTGGGCAGGTATTATAGGAGATCAAATAATTGGTCCAATATTTTTCGATCAAAATTTAAATGGGGTAAATTACTTAGACCTTCTCCAAAATCAGCTCATTCCAAATCTTATAAATTTGTACCCTAATAGAAGAACTCCTCAATTGCTAGCCGACACAATTTGGTTCCAACAAGATGGAGCACCCCCCATTATCAAGTTAATGTGCGGCAGTACCTCGATAATGTGTTTCCAAATCGATGGATTGGGAGGAGAGGGCCACTAGAATGGCCACCAAGGTCCCCGGACCTCACTCCGTTGGATTTTTTTTTATGGGGATATCTCAAAAGCGTCGTATACAAAACCAAACCACAAGATCTGAATGATTTAAGAGGACGCATTACCGACAGCATTAGGTCAATTACGCCACAAACATTAACTAATGTCAGGAATCAGTTTTACTTGAGGTTGGGGTGTTGCCAGGACGTCCAGGGTTCACAATTCGAGCATTTGTTACATTAAATGTTTTAAATAAAAAAGTTATACAAAAACTAAATAGTCTTGAAATTTCCACAATTTTGTTTATAGTGTTAAAAAAAGTGTAGTTGCGCATTTTTTCCAACGAAAACCTTTTATACATAGTATGTCATGTAACAGAGGCCAATACCATCTTTCTATTGTATGTCTTGCGAATTTTCAATTTTTCTATTGCGAATTTTTGTAATCAAATTATTTTCAAAAAAAAAATCAAAAAAATCAGTTAATTTTTGCAATAAATCTGAAAACACTTAATATTTTAGAAACAGTTGAAGATAATTCTAGGATATTTTACATGAAAAAAGTCTAGAATTTCCTGAAGAATCGAAAAATTAAATAATATACAGGGTGTTGTATTTAAAATAACAAAGTTGGTATCGGCCACTGTTACATGACACACCCTGTATAAAAAATTTAAGTTGAAAAAAACCAATCGACGTGTTCGAGCGTGTTTTTGAACACGCCACCATTTATTTATTAACAAGTTTATTCCATTTGGCTGGGACTCACGGTATATATATATATATATATATATATATATATATATATATATATATATATATATATATATATATTATATATATATATATATATATATATATATATATATATATATATATATATATATATATATATATATATATATATATATATATGTATATATATATATATATATATATATATATATATATATATATATATATATATATATATATATATATATATATATATTACCTAGCATTTTACTGAAATAATATTTTCAAGAACTTAACGAATTTCTCGCCAAAACATTCAATAAAAAAAACACGGTGAACTTTATAAAACGTTCTATAGTAAAAAACAGTTTTTTAGCAGCCTTTGACGTTAGCAACGTGTACCCTAATATTCCAAATAAAGATTCCTTCTACAATTAATAGATAATTCACTCAGAAAAAATAACATCAATGCATATTAGGTATGCATTGATTATTGCATACCTATGCATTGATGATTGAAAATTATTTTCAATGTAAGTATTTTATACAAACAAAAGGATGGTCTAGCAATGGGTTCCCCACTAAGTCTTTTATTATAAAATAAATGGTTGTCAAATTTGGGATATATTTTTTTAATAACGGATAAAGCAAACAAAAAATATATTATTTCGGTTTAGATACGTATACGATATTTTGGTTTATTATACTGGAAACAACAGACAAATAGAAGAAACATCCAAGCATTTAAATATAATCCATCTCAAAATAAAATTTACACTTTAAAAAGAACAAAATCAAATCATAATTTTCTGGACCTTTCAATAACCAAACAAAAAGTTAAAACTAGAATTTAATATGAATATAAAAACCCACCTATTCAGATATAGCAATTACAAAACTATCAATTCATCCCACTACACATAAACATGCAGCATAGTCTACGATCCAACGAGATTTCTCAATTCCATCTGAAAACAATAGAAAAATAGAACTGCAAAAAATACAACTAATAGCACAAAATAACGGCTTCAATGAAAAATAAATTAGTTACTTAATAAATAATAAACGGGAACAATTATTAATTCATAAAGTATACCCAAAAGTAAAACAAACAAATGATAAAAAAATACGGTAAGATTACATATTTTGGCCCAATTTCAGAATAAATTGCTCGCTTTCCGAGGAAACTTAGTTTGCAAATAATGTTGAATTATTGCAAACACTCTGCGGACGGACGAGCCAGTTAAGTGTAAGGCCAATTTTAAAAAATTAAAGTTTTAGAACTTTTTGTTGAGTGAATGATAGAAATTTTATATTTTAGGACATTTAACCGTATCATGTTTGATTCAAAATCATGGAATTTGCTTTACATAAAACCTCATAGTTCAATTTACTTTTATTATCATTTCAGACGGGTACCTTGTACAGTCTGTGATAAATTCTTTAGAGGATGGTCCCCTGAGTCCTTTTTACCCTACCTGGGAACAATTGCGCGGTCTGGTAGAGAGTAAGGTATTGTAGTCAGTAGAATAACGGGGTGATAGAAAATGGGTGAAGGGAGCTCAAGTTTTTATGTGTGCAAACTATATAATGTATCAAACTTATCTGTACGTTTATAGATCAGTTTACAGTTACTGTTTGAGTGAAGCTCCTAACCTTACCTAACCTATGCGTGTATTTTGTGTTTGTATTTGCATAATGTCTAGGGAACGAAGGCTTACTATTGTAGAAATAGAGATAATGTTAGAACTTTCGAGTGATCCAGAACCTATCCAAGAGAATAGTGAGGATGACGCCATAGACATAGATGTGAGTAGTTTACCTTCTAGCTTTATTGAAACCCGCAATGGGGAATACTGGTATACCTAAAAAAAATGAAGAACAACTATTGTGCTCGTTACCACTTTCACATCCTACGGGTCGAAAAAAAGCACAGAATGTTCTGAAGGATGCGGAAGGTCCTACTCGATGGGTTGAAAAAATTGTCAATCAGTTGCAGACAGTTTTTCAGTATTTTTCAGGCAATCCCTCCAGGAAAAAATATGTCATTAATAAATATGTCAGTAATAAAGAAGAAAAATTGGTATATCAGACGAAATTGAAAGAACTGAAAGCTGAAGAGTTAAAAAAAATATATTGGCTTACTTATTTTGATGGAAGTCTACAAATCACAAAATTAAGATATCAGTACAATGTTTAGTCGTCAAGATGGTCGTTCTATTTATTCTAAGATAATGCGCCGAGACCAGTTCAAGGAGATCTCCCGAGTTACAAAATTCGACGACGCCGACAAACGAAGGAAGCAAAAAAACTCCAAATAAGTTACAGCCTATTTGTGACGTTTTTGAATGCTAGAATACATACTTGGGACTTATGTGCCTGGGTGGTTTGTGAAGGATATGGTGCAAAAAATAATAAAGAAAGTGGGAGAAATATTACGTGCGACAATTTTTTTACCAGTTTCTCGTAAGATCAAGAACTTTTCAAAATAAACCTAACATTAGTTGGAACTATTAGAAAAAATAAACCATAACTCCAACTAGAATTTACCGCGACAAAAGGTCGTACAGTTCATTCCTTATTTTTTGATGTAAGTAAATAAGATGTACTTTTGATTTCTCATAAATATGTAAATCGTCGGAAGCCATTCCGATTCGGCCTCTGACTCCGAGCGCTTCCGCATGGCGCATAAGTTCACCCCGCCGGCTGTTGATGACAAGAATTTTTCGGTTCTGTCTAAAAACCAGGCGACGAGTTTCTCGTCTAACGGAGCGTCGCGGTCTTCGACCCAAGCTCGGCCTTCTCAGGTCCCAAAGACAGCCAGCCAGAAACCGACATCCTCCGTCGGAAATTCTAGAGAGGCTGACAGCAATTCCAAGGTGCCGTCGGTCGTTTTACATGAAAAGGCGGCATTCTAAGAAATGGTGAGGCTGCTTAAGCAGCAAAACATCGATTTCAGTGTTACCACCACAAAGCCCAATCGTGTCTTATTTAGACCCAAAAAGCAAGAGAATTACAGGGCTATGACCCGCTTTCTCGAAGAAAGGAAGTATGCATTTCATTCTTTTACCACCGCTGAAGAACGCAATTTGCGCGTTCTTTTCCGCGGCGTGCTTAAACAAATCCTAGTCAAGATCAAAGCTGTGTTAGAGTCCATGGGCTACCATCCTACCAACATGGTCCGTTGGAAAACAAAAAAGGGTATACCAATGGCCATCGCTCAAATCTCGGAACCCAAAAATGAAAAGGGCATCATCAACACGAAAAGGTTTCTGGGTCAAACCATAAGGGTTCAGATCCAGAGATCCTCCGGTCAAGTTGGACAGTGTTTCAAATGCCAACAATATAGCCCTCTCAGCTGCGTTAAACGTGCAGCTCCTCATGCCTCAAAAGAGTGCAAAAGGCCCAAAGATTCCTCGGCCAAATGCATAAATTACGGTGGCACTCATACCGCCAGTTTCGAGTATTGTGTTGGCATTCTAGATGAGCAGACGTGTTTTTCGTAGCTCTTACATGCGCAAAAGCTTAACGCGTAGTGGTAGTCCCGTGACTTTAAAAAACAGTTACGTTTCGAAGGGTGGTTTTCGGTAAAGAGACAATGAAAAGTTCTAGCAGTGAAAGAGAGATTGATGGAAATTGTCGGGGGCCATTCCGATTCGGCCTCTGACTCCGATGGTTTCTGTGTAGTGCATAAGCGCAAACGGAAACACACCCCGCCGCCTGTTAACGACACGAACTACTCAGTTCTGCCGAAAACGAAGTGTTTCCCGTATAGAGGGGGCAGCTCCGAAAGCGTGATCCCTTAAGACACGTTTAAAATTCAGCACCTCAAAAAAATATATACATACGCTCCAGACGATCAAAAAATGAAAAAAAAAACGAGTTTTCAAGAGCCCGCCAGATATAGACCTAAACGTAGTTTGCAGCGCTGTGCAAGAGCACAACATCCGCATCGCGGAAATAATTAAAATGAAAAGTAGGTCGGATAAATCGCACTCGTACATTGTAACAGTCGCGGCTAACATAAACATCCGCGAATTAAAACAGATTAAAGAGACAGACATAGTCATCATCAGATGGGAATTTAACGCCATGTATCCAGATTTTGTTTCCGTGAAGCAAGAATTACTTCGTTTCTCCAAAGTCAGATATTGCCCAAATTAAAGATGCTAGGTTTACAAATTAATGAACATTGGATTAAAGTAAAAAAAACTACGAGGAGTTAACCCTAAAAACGTTTATTCGGGGTTTAACCAGTCAAATACAAAACAATATAAGATTAAGAGACCCAGATATTTTAGAAAAAGCAATAAGTCTAGTCATAGAGGAAGAAAATGTTATATATGATCAAAACCAACAAAATACACTGAATAACCAAAAATTTCAGTTTAATCAAATAATTGTCCCTACAAATAATCAAAAAGTTTAAATGCATAAGTGTCCAAATTTCCATAGTTTCTCAGCAAATACACCTCTGCATTCATTCAATAATCCAACAAATAATTCACCACTATTTGCCAGACAAAACCCTATGCCAACACAATTTTCGCAGTTTAAACCAAATTTTCAACCACCCTTTTTTAGTCAAACATCTTCCAACGGTCTTCAAGACCAAACTTCCAACAACAGCCATATCGACCAAATTTCCAACAATAGTCATATCGACCCAATTTTCAGTCATACTAGGCCGCTGTTCAATTTCCCAATAAATAACTTTCAACGACAACCCCAATCGAATACTTTTAAACTAAGTAATATAATTGAAACCAAAATATTCAAACAGAACCAATGGATATATCAGGCCAAAGTGCTACAATTCGACATCAAAAATTAAATCCCTTGTTTTTACAAAATACTAATAAAGCAGAAAATTTAGTAGAGGAAATCGACCAATATGAAAATGATGAAAATGAGAAGATATAGAATTATTTTTTTAATGAACTTAATGAAATTATATTGAAAATGGTTTCCTTTGTCTTTATACTAATGTGCACTCTAGTTGCTGTCCAGGGGGATATGTCCCGCTGTCTAAATTCCAGTTGCATGCTTCTCAGCAGAATATACTCAACCAGAAGCCTGATTACGTACTTCCAGATACTGTCATTAACTTGCTTCCAAGGGAGGGACAAGAATGGTTCCAGAATTTGACAATAGACATTCGTGTCTGGAACAATTGAGCACAGCCTCACTTATCGATTGATTGATCTTCTATTGTTCTGGCAAAGAGCACATATTTTATCCACTTATGTTATCTCAAAAGACCATCACATGAACCTTACTATCAGCTTTATGACGACAGCAACATTCCTAACCTCACACAAAAAAATAGCCCATTGTTTGACGAGGTTATCCCAAGTCAAAATATGTAAAACGATCCTGATCCCGTATTAAATTTTCCAACGGCTCAACATCCGAGCCAAATAACGTAATAAATATACAAGCACTGAATACAAAAAACTTACCACACATTTTTATTCCCGAACTTAAAGCAAATTTTTGAATTGATACAGGTAATTAAAAAAGTCCGATTTCATACGATTTAGTCGATCAATTCTACCCCAATTCTGTATTTTATGAAGAATTCCAAATTCCATCTGCTCATATATCTTATCATAATCAAGTCGCGATCATTCCGATTTTTAAAATATTCAACGAAAAAGAAAATCACAAATTCTATATTTTTAAATATAATGATAAATAATAAGGAATAACAGGCACAAACTTATTAAAACAATTAAAGATCAAATTAATAAAATGCTAGACAAAGGAATAATTCAAGATAGTACATCCCCCTGATCAAGTCCGATATGGAAGTTGAAAAAAAAAAGACAGCATTTTCCACAGAGAATGGGTATTATGAATTCAAAAGAATGCCATTTGGAATAAAGCATGCACCATTCACATTTCAAAGAGTAATGGATAATATTATTCGAGGCATACAAAATGAAGATGCTTAGTATATTCTAGATGATATCGTAATATTTAGCACATCAGTAGAAGAACATATAAAAAGACTTAAAAATGTATTTAAAAAACTAAGAAACGCGAAGTTTAAAATACACCTAGATAAAAGTGAATCCCTAAGAAAAGAAGTATCCTATTTAGGTCATATTATAACACCTAATGGAATAAAACCTAATCCTGATAAAATCGAAGTTATAAAAAAGTTTCCAATACCCAAAACAGCGAAATAAATAAAAATATTTCTCGGATTAGTTGGATATTATCGAAAATTCATTCAGAAGTTCGAAAAAATAACAAAACCTCTAACAAAATGCTTAAAGAAAAATGCAAGAATAACCCATAACAAAGATTTTATATCAGCATTCAACATGTGCAAGAATCTATTAGTGAATACCCCTATATTATAATATCCAAATTTCACAAAACCCTTTATATTAACAATTGATGCTTCAAATATAGCATTACAAGTTTTATCTCACGGAACTATAGGAATCGATAAACCAATTGTTTTTGTATCGCGAACACACCGAATGCAAATATAGCACAATTGAAAAATAATTATTAGCCATAGTATAGGCCTGTAAATATTTTTGTCCATATCTGTTTGGAAGAAAATTTACTATGTTTTTCAGCACATTGACCTTTAATGTGGCTATTCAATTTGAAAGAACCTAACAGCAAATTAAGATGGAGATTAAAATTAGAGGAATTCGATTATATTGTGTATATGAAAGGAAAATACAATACCAATACTGACGCACTATCTAGAAAGAAATTAAAGCCATACAAAACGAACCATGATCAATAATCTAGGTGACCTACTAGAATCCTTTGACGTTACATATTTACAAAATTTAGCACAAGATCAAACAGAAAAACCAACGACAAGTAAAGAAAAAAATAAAAAAAGAATAAATATTTTGCAAAACATTCAACTAAAACCACCTGATTCCGAAGACATAACTGAGTATACCAATGTCAATGAAACTACTATTAATGGAATTACGAAATTATCATTCATACGTCATTATGTTAATAATCTTTTAACACAGTTTTTTTGGTTCAAAATTAGCTTTATTCATCAACGCAATCTCCATCAAGAGCAACGCAATCATTCCAGCGCCGCTCTAACATTTCAATACCACTTTTTTAGAATGATTTATCTTTTGCCTCAAAATAGGCCTCAGTTTCAGCGATAACCTCTTCATTCGTGCGAAATTTCTTACCGGCGAGCATTTTTTTCAGGTCTGCGAACAGCCAGTAATCGCTGGGAGCCAAATCTGGCGAATACGGTGGATGGGGGAGCAATTCGAAGTTCAATTCATGTAGTTTTGCCATTGTTTTGATTGACTTGTGACACGGTGCGTTGTCTTGATGAAACGAAATTTTTTTCTTTGCCATATGCGGTCGTTTCTTTGCAATTTCGGCCTTCAAACGCTCCAATAACGCTATATAATATTCACTGTTAATGGTATTCCTTTCTCAAGATAGTCGATGAATATTACACCACGCACATCCCAAAATACCGAGGCCATAACCTTTCCAGCCGATTGTTGTGCTTTCGGCCGCTTTGGACGAGGTTCACCAGTTGCTGTCCTCTCAGATGACGATCGTTTTGATTCCGGAGTGAAGTGATGGATCCATGTTTCATCCATTGTCACATATCGACGCAAAAATTCCGGTTTGTTACGTTTAAACATGGCCAAACACTGCTCAGAATCATCAACTCGTTCTCGTTTTTGGTCAACAGTGAGCAAACGCGGCACCCACTTTGAACAGAGCTTTCTCATAGTCAAATGCTTATGCAATATAAAGCCAACACGATCTTTTGATATCTTTACGATGTGAGCTAACTCACGCAACTTCACTTTTCGATTATTCAAAACGATTTTGTGGATTTTTTTTGTTTTCTGGTGTTACCGCCTCATTTGGACGTCCACTGCGTTCTGCATCATCGATGTCTCTACGACCACGTTTGAAGTCAGCAAACCAACGTCTTATTATTGTTTCTGATGGAGTGGAGTCCCCATAACACTTTTCAAGCCATTGCTTCGCTTGAACGGTATTTTTTCCCATCAAGAAGCAGTGTAAAATTAAAACAAGAAATTGTTTTTGATCCATTGTTTTGAAAATAATAAAAGTAGCGTCACTCTTAGCACAATAACTCACAAACTAATGAATAGAATATCATGAAATTTTAACAGCTGTCTTTTGAAGGTTAGTATTAACTGAAAAAAAGGTGACTGCAATAAAACTAGCGCCATCTATGTGTTAGGCCCGGGACTTTTCAGCCCATGTGTTATATATATATTTATATATATTTATATATATATATATATATATATATATATATATATATATATATATATATATATATATATACATATATACATATATATATATATATATATATATATATATATATATATATATATATATATATATATATATATATATATACATATATATATATATATATATATATATATATATATATATAGATATATATATATATATATATATATATACATATATATATATATATATATATATATATATATATATATATATATATATATATATATATATATATATATATATCTATATATGTATATATATATATATATTATATATATATATATATATATATATATATATATATATATATATATATATATGTATATATCTGTATGTTTATATACATATACTTACTGAGGAATATAAGAAACTCTGGAATATTTGAGAGGAAACTATTATTGGATAGGAATGAAAAAAATCCATTAGTAAATATATAAATTGTTATGAAACGTGCAAACGAGTAAAACATTGTAGACACACACCATATTCGCCTATGATGATAACAGAGATTACCTCTAAACCTCTTCAAATTATTCATATTGATATATTCTTTTATCATTCCCAACTCTATCTCACGCTAGTCGATGTATTTCCCAAATATGGAAAAAACGCAATCAATATCACAACCGCATTAATTATTTCTCTTTCGTCGGAATACCCGAAAAAATCATAGCAGACAACGGTGCTAAATTTAAAAACGAAACTGTTCAAAAAGTATTAAATTTTCATAATATTGACAACCCCTCTGCACCACGAAAGATTCCATTCAACATTAATAGGACATTTGAGGCTATTTAAAGAAAATTTTCCTCAAGAAAAAGATATTAAGGAACATGCACTAATAGCATATAATAATACGATACCCAGCGCAACCAATTTTACACCCTTCGAATTAAGGGGACCTGGTGGTCTAGAATTTTCAAAAAGTCGATTTTTTTTTGTAATATTTTGAAAGTAGTCTTTGGAGAATATACTGTTAAATTTTATGATGATATCGACGGTATTTTAGGTTTTACATCCCTCTTAACATGTAGCGAATGGTTGGCCCGCCTCAAGAATGGATCCATTGTTCGTAGCAATGGAACTGCTTAATAATCCACCATCATCAGTTCAGTCCGAGACTTCGAAGAGTCAACAGCTCCGAGAAATCGCTCTGAAGTTAATCCACATTGTTCTAACGGTGTTCTCCTAGTGTTCGCATGGTCGAACGTATTTTACCTCAAGACAAAGTCGAAACAAACCTCCGCCGCCGGTTCCATGCTGCGGAAACCCGTTTCCGCAGCCAGATAACCATTTACATCAAGACTGCCGACAGCCGTCGCCATGTTTATGGCCGGATCGTCTGACGCCGAGATGTCGGGCCAACCAGCCCCCGATTCCAGACCAACGAAAAATCCCAACGAAGACAATGAAAAATTGTACTTAAACACGATTATCCAATTACAGCAGCAAATAGCAGACATCAACGCTGCAAACGCAGAAAAAGAAGCCGCCTACCTAGAAAGAGAAGCCGCCCACCTAGAAAGAGAAGCCGCGCAAGAAGTCCGTTCGCAACAACTAATTAAAGAAATTACAAAACTAAACCAAGTAATCAGCGAACTGAAACGAGAAGTCGCACGTCAAAGCCGAAGCCGCACCACATCGTTGAGCGCACAACCCACCGAAAGTAGAAGCCGAAGCAATTCAGCAAGATCGACTACCGACAGCTCCATAGTCCAGATGGAGACCGAAACAACCGCGGAAACCTATTATACACGCAGAATCACCCCCTCAAAGGACAGAAATAAGAAAACAGAGGCCAGCCAAATCACCAGAAACGGCCCGCCGGCAAAGAAAACCGGCGCCACTGCAAATTCCTCCGCATTCACCGCCGAGGCCAACTCACCAAATTCCTCCGCCGCCGCCGCCGTCACGCCACCAAGTAGTGCCGGGTCCGCGTCGTTAACATCAAACAACACCGCGTGTGCTAGTTCAGACAATTCCTCCGCGACCGCGTCGAAAAATAGTGCCGCGAAGAACAATTCCTCCGCGACCGCGCCGAAAAACAGACCCACCACCGTACAGTGCGCGCCACAGCCAAATTCCTCCGCGTCCGCGACCACACCGTCCGCCACCAAAAAGTTTAAAACTCGACCGATCATTCTACGCAGAAAGGATGATTTTGCCGTGGTCACCAGGCTACTCCGTGAAGCAGGCGTTGACTACCACACTACCAACAAACCCGAGGGGGTCGCCTTCCACCCCAAAGGTGAAAACGACTACAGAAAAACAACCAAACTTTTTGAAAAACGAGGTTTCCCGTTCCATACCTTCTGCGCCCACGGGGAGAGGGGCCTCCGGGTACTATTTCGAGGCCTAGTCGAACAAACTCCGACCGAAGAAATCCGCGCCGAACTTGTCCGGCTCGGATTCACACCCATCCATGTGGAGCGGTGGACAAAAAGGCCCGGAAAGGACCACAGGAAAAAACCAGTCCCCATTGCGATCGTCCGGGTTGTAGTGCCTCGCGACCAAAGAAGAATCTTTGAAATCACGCGCTTCTTTCAGCAAAGCCTCAGGATAGAAGCGCAAAAATCAAATGGCAAGCCAGTACAGTGTTTCAACTGCCAGCTCTACGGACACACGGCCAGCCAGTGCCATGTCCCACTCATCTGTGTAAAGTGCGGTCAGCAGCACAACAGTAAAGACTGCACAAAAAGCAGAAAAACACCGGCAAAATGTAGCAACTGCCACGGACCACACACCGCAAATTATTCCGGATGTCCAAAATGGCCGACCAACGGCCAAAAGTCCGAGAGTAAAACGCAACAGCAACAACTATCAAGAAAGCCTGCCGCCAAGATCCCCCCACCGACCTTCGTCTGGGGGACCCAGAGAAATTCCGCCCCGGATACAACCGACTCCAACCCACTACACCAAATGCTCGCGCAACTGCCGGAGCAAAACATCCAGACGATGGCTCTGATCCACTGACATCCCACAACATCGACGTCGCTCTACTCCAAGAAACATTCCTCAAACCTTCCAAGAGATTCTGTATCCCTAATTACACGGTCTATCGTAGACAGATCAACAGGAGCAGCCGGAGGCACAGCCATCCTGATAAAAAACACCATCAGACACCACCAGCTACCCGACCCAGACACATCAAACCTGGAAGCCGTTCAAATTGCCATCGAACTAGAGGATCGTCAGCTAACCCTCACGTCAGTCTACCAAAGAGGTCAAGTCAACATTCTACTAGCTGACTTCGAAAATCTATCACAAGGAACCTCCGCCAAAATCATCGGCGGAGATTTCAATGCCCACAACCAAGCATGGGGTTGCCTCTCCACAAACCAACGTGGAAGAGAGCTCAAAAGAATATGTGACGCCTGGGATCTAAACATCGTATCACCAGACGAGCACACCCATTACGCCCCCGGACAGCCACAACACACCGGGTCCACCATCGACTTCTTCCTGGTGAAAGACTGCAGCAGACCCACAACAGCCTCGGTCCTCCATGAACTGGACTCCGACCCCACCTCCCAGTCCTGCTTGAACTAGGAGACAACCGCCTACTGGACGCCCCATTCAGGCCCCCCAAACAGATCACCGATTGGAAAGAATATGTTAATCTTCTTCATGTTACAGATCCAATCCCAATGATCAACGATCCCAGACAGCTCGAGCTTGCAGTCGACAAGCTCACCAGCGACATCCGACAGGCCTACAACTCCACTTCGAAGCCAAGGCCGACCACCCAACCCAGGCTCACCACCGACCTCCCGCTGGAACTGAAAAACCTCCTCAGAGCGAGAAATCACCTGCGGAGAAGGGCCAGATCCACCCTCGATCCCGAGGATAAAAGGTGGGCAAACCAAGCAACCAGAGATGCCAGGCAATCGTTGAAGTCGTACAGAGAAGACAAGTGGGACAACCTACTTTCCTCTCTAGATTCATCGAATTCCAGGCAAATCTGGCGCTTGACTAGGTCGATAGCGGGAAAATCCAGAAGGATTATTCCTCCGCTAAAATCGGATGCAGATGGCGCCATCGGCGTCTCCGATGTGGAAAAAGCCGAACTTCTGGCCGAGTCCTTCAGGCTTCAGATGACCTCGCAACGGCTCCCAGACGCAGATCCAAAACTCGATACGGAGGTATGCAGGGTCTCGACCCAGCTACCTATCTTCCCGCAAATCTCCTATCTGCAAAACCATCTCGCTTCGCCCCGCTCAATCTCAGCAATTATAAAAAGCTTTGCTCCCAGAAAAACCCCCGGCTGTGACGGCAAGGCAACTCCAAAAAATTCCGAGCAAGCAAATCGCAAGCAAATCACAAACATCGTGAACTCTATCCTGCGACTGCAAGTTTTTCCAAGCTCATGGAAGCACGCCATTCTAGCCGTGATTCCAAAAAAGCACAACAGCCAAAGCCCATCTGTCTTCAGATCAATAATCTCCTCAGCGCTCTCTCAAAAATCGCTGAAAAAACCATCCTCGAAGCACTCAACAGCTTCACCGATTCCAAAAACAACATTCTCAATGAACAATTCGGGTTCAGGAAAGATCTTTCCGCCATCCACCAATCGACCAGGTTAGCCAACGAAATCCACACTTCGCTCGAGAAAAAATGGCATCTCGGAGCTATCTTCCTCGACATTTCCAAAGCCTTCGACAAGGTTTGGCATGATGGTCTCATCTTCAAAACTATCAAACTCTGATTTCCCCGAGATCTCACCCTCTTAATCCGTTCTTTCCTGGAAAACAGGTCGTTCCAGGTCAGAATAAAATCCACCTTATCCACGAGGAAACCCATAAAAGCGGGCGTTCCGCAAGGCTCCCCCCTAGCACCAGCCCTGTTCAACATCTACATGGCTGGCATTCCACGCTCGAAAACTGTAAAATCCGCATTCTTCGCGGACGACACAGCTTTCTTTGTAGCGTCCCCCAGAACTTCCGCAATCCATAATAAACTCCAGGATCAGCTTAACGCTGCTATCCTCTGGCTCAAATTCTGGCGCCTGCAACTCAACCCCAAAAAGACTCAGGCGATCATCTTCACCAGAAAACGTTACATCAGAGAATACAGGCTACTGGTGGACAAAGTTCCAATTCCCTGGTTTCAAAAAGCAACCTATCTAGGTCTCCATTTCGACTGACATCTTTCTTGGTCCAGTCAAATCCAGCAAGCCACCTGCAAGGGGTGCGGCATCATCAAGCTGCTATACCCACTCTTATGCAGAGCGAGCAAACCCGCTCCCAAAATCAAAGTCATGATCTACAAAATCCTTGTTAGATCAGTAGTTCTGTAAGGTTTCCAAACGTACTATAGGTTTCTCGATCACACCTCGATCAAGAAACTCCAAACATTCCAGAACAAGGTATTGCGTGTGGCCCTAGACGCACCTTGGTTCGTAAAAAATAATCAAATCCATCGAGAGACCGATGTGCCACCGATCACAAATTTCCATCAAATAACTCTCGCAAAGCTGAAACTCACAGCCTCGCGAGGTAGCAATCCACTGCTACGAGAATTATCGGACCTCCTGCCCTAGCCACAGGGCAACCACTCCGATACCATCGTCCCCAAAATTCCGGCATCGAGACCCGGGTTACGAAACCATCTCGTGTCCCGACTCGAGTAAGTCTAACCTTCTTTTCCACGACCGGTCAGATAATCGGCGTTTCTGCCAATGTCGGCCCGGCGTCTGCATCTATGCGCAGCGTCGACCCAGCATGCCAGAAATTAGCAAACAAATACCGATGACTTCATCGGTTTTCATATTAACCTCCTGAAGTTCGCTCGTACTTCATTGAAAATCCGCACACAGAACAGTCGGACCTCCGTCCTCCGGGACCTTACACTCCGACATTTCATGGGTCAACTAGAGACCCCCAAAAATCTTAGAAACCCCATCGTGGGTCAAAATGATACCAAATAAGTAAGGGCCAAAAGGCTAACTTAAAAACCAGGCTAACAAAATAGAAAAAATAGAACTGCTTAATATTAAAGTTAGGTAAAGGTTCATGTTTTTCAGAACTGAGTTCGTCGGTATAAATTACAATATAAATAAGTGGGAGACGATAAGATGGATATCTGTAAGAAAAACTATAAAATTGTATAAAAAAGTTTTTCCACCTGATCGATTTATCAGTTATAAATTCTCATGTAATTTATAAAGGGAAACTGGCAAAAATACTCCAATGTTACAGCTTCAAAGGAAACTTGTAAGATTGCTTATATCCAAGTATCAAAAAATTAAGCCAAGACCATATTATGCGCATTCCTCTTTGAGATTAATTGAAGGACATTTTCCCGCCATGTTTCAAAGAAAAGAAAACAACAAAATAACCTTGAAGAGATGCGTGGTTTATGCCAAACAAGGAAAGAGAAAGGAATGTAGTTATTATTGCATACCATGCGGACATGTACTTCTGTGTGTGTGTGTGTGTGTTAGGTTGTTTCGAAAGGTATCACACGGTGCTACAGTTTTAGATTAGTAGCTTTTGTAAAATATGATACAAAACATTGAACTCTGTATTACCCAATACTAAAAATAACACACATAGATAAAAAATGACTCAAAATTTGGAGGAACTGACTGAAATTTCTATTTTGCAGAACGGAATCACAAACAAAATCAAAATAGAGAGTTATTAATATTTTAAGTACACTTGAGAACAAACAAAGAGGATCTGAAACTATTATAGTAGAGGTAGATGAAAACAGATACAATGAGATCAAGAAAAAGATGTATTATATATTGGTTGGAGGAAGTGTAAGTATTTTGACCACAGACTAGCTAAAATAAGAGACTGTTTAATAGATACGTAAGTTTGCTTTTCACGATTCTTTGAATGGGAGGGCGCTGCAATCGAAAATTTTATCTTTCTCGTTTTATCCTCTCTTTTTCCATTTGAGAAAGTTGGGTATGCCTAAAAATACAATTTCCGAATAATTTAATAGGCCTTTCGAATAATTTTGTGATAAAGTAAATAATTAAGGTTTTATTTATAATAAAGATAGAAATTGGTGTTTTTTTGAGGGAATTAGTATATTATGAAAAGGGTTCCAAAGTTTGATATAATAGAAAGTTACATATGTAATAGAAGGTAACAGTAACAGGAGGTAGAAGTAGACACACTACTAATGTATTAACAAGGGAAAGACGGTGATAGATTAGTCACTGATTCATTGAAATCAGCCTTATATGTTCATTTTTAATATCAATTTCATTAGGTATCAATTTTTATTTGTAATTTATGATTTATGGAATTTCAGGTATGGCAAGGATCGAAGGATGGCAACCCAACAAAGAGATAGAATTGATTTACCTATACATCTGTGAAGCTAATTTCTAAAATTATGGAGACGGAATCAGTGTCATTACCTTTCTAGTTAGTATGGTTTCTAATAAAGCATGTACTAACTGATCTTGGATGCTCAAGGTAAAATGTTTTATACCAAAATTGTGTTCCAAATTGTACTGTTATATTTTGTAGATAGTTGAGCGTTTTTTTATTTTGCTCGTTTCTTCTATTTTACACATCAATGGAGTGGAAGTAGCCTTTTCATTATTTTATTTTTTTTTCATTATTTAATATATTTAGATATTTTCTTATGCTGTGTGTGTATTTAATACAGTAATAAAAGCAATTGGTGCATTTAAAGTATGCATATTTTGGGTCAGGTTAAATCTATTAACTTTGCTATACGAAGCAATCAACCCACAGTGTATATTTAAATTGTGGTGAAATTAAATACTACAATTTTGATCTACATGCCCATAACAATTCTAATATAAAACCCCAACTTATTTTACGATTTTCTAACTACATTACAGGCCGCACATACAATCTGTCGAATTGGAGTTCCGGGACGCGTGATCCTGGCCAGCCATTAGCGGTGTAAAGGCGCCCCGCTAGCAGTTACCGATTACATCTCAATAGGCAATATGCGTTCGACACCCCGTCGACGGCAGTATCGCACAACACCAAACACTATCACCGTAACTGCACCAAGTATTTCAATGGTGTGTGTAAAAGGAAGAGTATAGGCATAAATTGGTTTGTAAGCACCAGGATATTGTGTATCTGCTTTTGACTCTGTATACGCACTATTGTCTAAAAATAAACTTCCGTCGACACTACTAGAGCGATTTAATGCCTTTGCTAATATTGTTTCAAATCCTTTCACTTTCTCCCATATATCCAACATGTCTACAGAACCTGCTGCGGTGGTAATAGCAGACGAGTCTAATGAAGACACAGTAGTTGTGGCCGCTGCTGTGGTCGTAGTATTTGCTGCTACAACTGTTATTGATGGTGTAGTTTTCGGTTGGACGTAACCATTGTCCATTAGCGTCGTGTTCCTAGTGTCAGTTTCTCCAACAAGCGCCGGTGCATCGGACGAGCTCGGGCAGATCCGATACTGTAGAAGGCGACGATACCTGTAACAGCCGAGTAGTGTTCGCGCTCGAACTCATAATATTATCAATCAGTGGAACAGTTATATTTAAATTGTCGATCACCGTGTTATTATTTTCGCCCCGCGCCGTCATAGACAGTACCGCGTTCAGTATAAGCCACTTTATTGTGAATTGGTTCATGTTAAAGTATCTAACTACAAAGATTCAGTACTACAAAGACTCTGTCCAAACTAACAAAACTAATTGTTCCGCAAATAATTCCTATCGCTCCACGTTCCCTCTTTCACTACTTACTCTTTTGGTGGGAGATTTTTTACGCTGGTGTCGCGTCGGTGTCGTGCACGGGTTCGTACAAATACCTCGCAAAAACAGTAACGCGACAGTAACGCGCCCGCCTTCACCATGGCGCTTTGTGAAGTGTTCGATATCGACACCGTTGCCCTTCATAACATTGAAAAATTTGAGCCGCCATCGCTAGGTCGTATTTGCATACCCCATCCGAACGAAGAAACGGCGCCATTATTTGCCGAGTACCGTCCTCCCATGACCTCACTCGGTGCGTCAACACAGATAGTTAGTTGGCACGAGGCCTGGTGTTTGGAAAAGAGAACGCGCCAACAAAGAGAAGTACCCGATTGGGCGGAGCAACGCAAGGGGAGATTTACTGCGTCCAATTTTAAAACCATGGCACGGAGTACGGGTTTTCACCTCGAAGAGAAACCACGTCATTAATCCTTTGTGCTTACTATTTTACAGGTTTTGAACAGCGGATGAGCTTGAATCGAGCCAGATCCAAGAGCACCCCAAAAAAGACGGCGGGTAAAAGACCCGCAGACGAATGGTTGATAGCAGTTGCTAGCAAGCAGACTAAGAAAACGACACCCGAACAAGAAATGGAAATGGACGCATCTTCGCCGGCGTCCACGTCGTCAAGTGAGGAATCGGTGGTGGCAACATCCAGATTTGAAACGGAAAACATCTTCGCAGTACTGAGCGAAGAAAATATTAGCCAGGTAAGTGGCAAAAATGCAAATTACAAAGACAAAGCGACCGCCAAAACAATGGCGACCTCATCTAAGCCCGTGACGGCGCAACCGCAAAAGAAAACACGAATACCGCCAGTGGTAGTGACGTCGAAGGTCAACTACCAGGGCTTCGTAAAAGGGCTCACGCAAGTGACCCCTAAAGATACGTTCAAAATACAATACTTGAAGGAGCATTTGAAAGTACTGCCCCAAAATATGGAGGCATTTCAAAAAATTGTCAGCGAATTACAAAATAACGGTCGGGTGAGGTTTTATACCCACGCGCCCGACGATCAAAAAATGAAAAAAGTAGTGTTCAAGGGTCCACCGAGTATGGACTTAGATGAGGTTTGCGCGACTCTGCAAGAGCACGACATCCCTGTTAAAGAAGTCATCAAGATGAAAAGTAGGTCGGGTGAAAGTCACTCGTACCTGGTGACGGTCGCGGCTAGTACGAACATCCGCGAATTGAAACAAATAAAAGTAATCGATAACGCGATCATACGCTGGGAGTTCTACGCTCGCAAGAACGAGGTCTCCCAGTGCTACAACTGCCAGCAGTATGGGCACGGGTCGCGATTCTGCTTCCGTAACGCGAAGTGTCTGAAATGCGGTAAAGACCATAAAACGGCCGAATGCACTTTGCCAAAAGAATCGCGAGAAGTATGCTGCGCCAACTGCGGCGAAAAACACCTGTCTAACAATAAAGGATGTAGTGCTCTCGCAGAGTACTTGGATAGAATAAACCAAAAACGAACTGCAACGACAAAACCCAATAACAAAACAAATGCACCACTGGCGCAAATAACCCGTCCGGCACTGGTAAGGCCGACAACGCCGTACGCGCGTGCGGCGAACCCCGGTCCGGCAACACCGGAGACCAGACCGATCAATACTCGATCCGAACCACCGATACCACAACAGACCCGGACTCAGGCGGCGGCGGCGGAACAAAGAACGACGACGACGCCAAACAAAAACACACACGATGGAAACAACATTGGAACGTTTAGCCAGTTGACAAGCCAAGTAAAGGCACTGGACGAAGCCCACGATCTGAAAAAATTGCTAGAGATAGCAATAGAATTAAAAGAGAAACTAGACAGGTGTAACAACGCCATAGAAAAGATACTAGTAATCTCTGAGTACGTTCGATAGACGCACGAAGAAGACAAAGATAATACAGTGGAATGCAAACGGCATCCATAGTAAAACGTACGAACTAAGGTACTTCATGGAACAGCATCAGCCCGAAGTGATGGCAGTTTGCGAGACAAAATTGAAAAAAAACGGAACACCGCCAAAAATACAAGGATACAACGTCACGTTTAAAAACAGAAGAAACCAGGTAGCTCCAGGAGGAGGGGTAGCCATGTACGTAAAAAAACAAATAGAGTATACAGAAATCACAGTAGAGACGGAACACATAGAAGCTGTCGGAATCAAAATAGACGAAACAAACATCTACTCTGTATACAACAGACCGGGTCAAAGTATAACAGAAGAAGACATGAACAAAATGGCAACAGGGCAAAAGATAATAATACTGGGAGACTTTAACGCAAGAAGTACGCGTTGGAATGACTCCATAACAAATACACAGGCGCGCGAACTGGCGAGATTCGCCGATAGACAAAGCATGGAAATAGCGGCACCCGACGAACCTACCAGAATAAGCCCCGTGACAAACCACGGAGATACGTACCTGGACTTGGCGGTGTACAAAAACCTAGAGATCGATACGAGGGTCATAAACGACCTTTCGTCCGACCATCTGCCAGTCGAGGTGATAATAAACCAGGGATTCCGACGGCTGCCCGTGACGAGAATATACCGGGACTATAGGAAAACTAATTGGCCTGAATTTAACAAAATAATCGATCAAAGAATAAAGTTGAATCGAAATATACAATCCAAAGAGGAGATAGACAAAGAAATAGAAAAACTGGAGAATGCGCTGGCCGAAGCGACAGAAGCACACGTTCCGAAAAGTCAGCCCAGAACAGGAGGGCTACCAGAAGAAATAGCAGAAGCTAAAAGAGAAAGAAATAGAGTCAGAAACAAATTCAAAAGAAATAGAAGGCAGGAAGATATGGACGATCTGAAGTACCATAACGAACTAGTGCAAACGATGATGCTGTCCCACCAGATAAACCAGTGGCACGTAAGAATCAATAAAAAACAAGCGGGGAAAGAGAACGTGTGGAAAATGATTAAGAGTAGGAAAAAGAAAGACTCAACCTACGACATACCCCCGCTGCTGCTAGCAGACGGAGAAACAGTAATAACGGCCAACGCCGACAAGGCGGCCCTGATTGCCAGAACAATAGCCGAAGGTAATATCCTGACGCGAGATATGTCGGACGACGTAACGAAAGCCGAAATAAACCGCGCGTACGAAAGTGCCACGGACGACGACGAAGCACCGGAAGGAACAAATCCGTCATCGCGGCAAAAAATCAGAAAAATAATTAGTAAAATGAGGCCATACAAGGCAGCCGGCGAGGACGGAGTGATCCCGAAGGTGCTTAAAAATCTAAAAGACAAGCCAGTGGAGCAAATTGGGTTAATTATAAATGCATGCATTAAGAACAGGTACTTCCCGACGACCTGGAAGAACGCAATCGTCATACCGATAGCCAAAAAGAATAAAAACCCGCGGCTACCAGGTAGCTATAGACCGATTTCATTAGTAAGTAATATAGGTAAAATTTTGGAAAAAATAATCACAGAGGGTGTCGTAAACCACATCGAAACAAATAAAATACTAATACCCGAACAAATGGGGTTCAGAAGATTCCACTCGACAACGATGCAACTCGCGAGAATGGTTAATGAAATAATGATCAACAACAATCTCAACCGTTACACGGGAGTTGCATTGTTGGACATCGAAAAGGCTTACGACACCATCTGGAGAAAAGCTATGATATATAAATTAAAAAATACAGGGGGTTAGCAAAAAACTAGTGAAGTTGGTGAATAGCTACCTGGAAAATAGGACCTTCCAGGTCAAAATCGAAAGTGTAAAATCGACGCGAACCGAGCTAGAGGAAGGACTGCCGCAAGGCAGCGTTCTATCTCCGACGCTTTTTAATATTTATATTAAAGATATACCTAAAAATCGCGACACCAAACTGGCTCTGTTCGCGGACGACACAGCGATCATGGCAAAGTCATCGAAAGTTAAACAATGCGCGAAGTATCTCCAAAGGCATCTCGATGACCTGCAGAGATACTTCGAGAAATGGAGAATCAAAATAAACGCGAATAAAACGCAATTCATAATTTTTACGAAAAGAACAGCGAAATACGAGCCGTTGACTTTGTCAGTAGCGGGAATACCTGTTCCAGAAACGGACTACGTGCGATACCTAGGCGTTGGACTAGACAAAAAATTAACATTCAGACGGCATATCGAGGAGACGTGGAGACGCGCGAATGCCGCAAAAAAAGCGATATACCCCTACGTAATACCGGACAATCCTTTGGATAATAAATTGAAATTACAACTATATACGGCATACGTTAGGAGTATATTGCTCTACGCAGTCCCCGTATGGTTCAACGCTGCGGTATCGTGGACGGAAAAGATAAGAACGATGGAGAGAAACATCTTAAGAACAATATATGCCCAAAAACGTCTAGAGACGCACACGGATGAGCTGTACGCCATGGCGGGAATTGTCCCAATATGGCAGACGGCACGCCACAGTGCGCGTATATTTTATGAAGTAAAAGTACTTGCTTCAGAAGCAACAGAGGAAATTGGCACCATAAGACCAGAAGGTGTCCCGTCGGTAAGACGGCATAAGGTGATCACGTCAGGTGTTTACTGAAGACACACCGATACGTACATGATTTGTAAGTATGTAAACAAATCATGTACGAAACTAACACAACTAACAAAAACAGATATATTTCCCTTTTTTTCAGGAAAATTGTACAAACGAAAAAATAAATGTAAATGTTAAATAAAAATTCCTGTTTACTAACACACTAACCTCAGTAGTAATTGTAAATATTAGTCAAAACTGTACAGCTGTACAGAGGAAACAATGTATCAAAGACGTAGATTTAGTTCCATGTAAACCGTAGACTAGATTAGTAGATCAAAAATTGAAAAGAGGTCCTTGACCCAAAAAAAAAAAAAAAAAAAAAAAAAAAAAAAAAAAAAAAAAAAAAAAAAAAAAAAAAAAAAAAGGGTTACGGGGTCATATCCCCAACCAAAAATAGAAATAGGAAAATGTAAATAAACAAAAGAGGCATAAGCCCACCGAAACACCAAAAGAGGCCAACGGCCCAAAATCATCATCATCACCAGTCAGCCCCGACAGGATCATCAACAACTTCAAGAACGGCCCCGGTAACGCGTCTGCCAAAAATAAAGGAAACAGCGAAAGTGTCAAAGGTTAATGTACGACAGTATATTGTAGGTTTTCGAAAAAGATCGATAAAGAAGGGTTTCGTACCTGATGCTCGCACGTGTCTGTTGCACCAAATAATGTTTATGGACCCAGGCCAAAACAGGGTCCGTATTGTTATCGATTGACGGGGTATAATCATGAAACTTTTTATTAATTTTTCTTTTTTATCTGCAAGAGAGCGCGAAGTCGGGACTCGGCAGAAAATCGATGGTAAATTCATTTATGAATGGCAAAATAAAGTGTTAATTTCCTTTTCATGGCCCCAAATCCAATTTAGCAATTTAACCATGGCACGTCGTAGATTACCCATAACTACCAAGTTTCTCGCGTCGATGTGGAACTCGGGCGACCGTTTGCATAATATTGTAGCCATACAACATGGCGTAAAATGTGAGCCCGAAGCTCGATACCACTATACGGCGAAGACCGGCAACTATGTCTGGCCTCTGGGGTTAGTAGTAAATCCGAATGCACCGTGGCACGGCGCCAGTCCAGACGGATTAATTTACGATATCAAGTTGAACAGTTATGGCATCTTAGAAAATAAATGCCCGTCAGGACCAAGGAGCCTGACATGGGACAAAGCTTTAGAAAGCTCCGATTACATTCTACAGAAGAGTAAAAATTTCTCCTCTATTGACATCAATAAAAATCACGCGTACTACTATCAGATACAAGGCCAACTGTTACTCACCGGTCTGCCATGGTGCGATCTAGTGTTATTTTTTGCTAGCGAAAACAAACTTGTTATTCGACGCATACCGCTGGATATACTTTTTTGTTGTGGTCTACTCGAATCTTTGGAGTGGCAACGCTGTGCCGAAACGTAGGCAGTGTTTTTGTTTTTCACCTGCATTAAATTCGTTTTACGGAGTTTGCAGTGAGAATTAAATAAACCACAGTGTACAAGCAGTGACAGTGTGATCTAGGTACAGTGTGATAACAAAATAATTGTCCAAGCATAAGCGAAATAATAAAGAACATAAGACTAGAAACAATACATGTATTTGAGGTTAGTGCGATAAGGGAATAAGGAACCGTAGGTCTACGCAAAATTTTTTTTGCGCTGTTGCCAAGCGTTGGATAGAATCGGAAGTTTGGGTACAGAAGGAAAAGACAAATTCTATCGAATAAGAAATAAGAAAACAGAGATGGAGTCGGATACATCTGATGATGGAAAACGTAAAAGAGGAGGCGAATTGGGGGAGGATTTCTTTAAAAATAAAAAAAACACACAGAAGCCCACCAAAAACCAGCGATGATATGTTGAAGGAGATGATGAAATTAATAAAGGGACTGTCAACAGATATAAAAGATATTAAGTTGGAACAGCAGGCTCAAAGGGAAGATACTAAGGTATTAAGGGAAGAAATAAAAGAATTAAGGAAAGAACAAGCAGAGTTTAAGAAAGAAATAAGGATGCTGAAAGATGCAAGTGAAAAAGCGGTGGCTGAAGTAAATGATTTGAAGAAAGAAATAAATTTAAACGATGAAAGAATAGAAAAACTAGAAAGTAAGGAGAGAAGAAAAAATATTGTCATACAGGGACTGACAATAGACACAGGAGATAATAACCTTCTAAAAGGGATGATGGGAAAGTTTATAGAAGATGAGGTAGGAGTCAAACCAATAGTAAGAACAGCACGAAGATTGGGTATGAAAACATGTTTGGTGGAACTTGGCAGCGAAGAAAACAAGATAGAGGTGATGCAGAATAAAAACAAGTTAAGGAATAGGATAGGCGACAAAATATTTATAAACGACGATCTCACCAGAGAAGAAAGAGTTATTCAAAAGAAAATTAGAGAGAAGGCAAAGGAGGAAAGGGCCAGAGGAAAAGGTGTGAAAATAGGACTTATGAAATTGGTGGTGAATGGCCAAACTTGGAAATGGAACAAACGAGAAAGCATGCTGGAAAAAACTGGAAGTACAGCAAGCGGCTCAAAAAACTAACAAATGCGACAGTGGACGGAAATATGGACCTGACCCAGCAACGAAATGGATTGAGACCGGAAGCAAGCGACCTGTATGCAGGCAGGACGAAAACAGGAAAAAACAAACCAGACAGAATTAGGATAGGTACATGGAATGTTAGAGGTACATTTACGGAAGGAGCCCTGAAACACCTCATTGGAGAGATGAGAAAGTACAGAGTAGATATGCTGGCACTACAGGAGACTAAACAAAGGGATATAACGATAACAGAGGTGGAAGACTACATATTTTTTAATAGCGGAACTGATCGGAGGATATTGGGAGTAGGGTTCATAGTTAATGACAGGTTCAAAAATGAAGTTATCGAGTTCGAAGGAATTTCAGATAGAATGTGCAGGATTAGAATCAGAGGCCAATTCAGAAAGATGCATATAATAAATGCGCATGCACCATCTGAAGGAAAAGACCCGGACGTTAAAATACAGTTCTACGAAAATCTGGATAGACTCATGGAAAAGGTTCCG
Organism: Cosmopolites sordidus; assembly: GCA_031761425.1. Taxonomy (NCBI): domain Eukaryota; kingdom Metazoa; phylum Arthropoda; class Insecta; order Coleoptera; family Curculionidae; genus Cosmopolites; species Cosmopolites sordidus. The sequence goes on along the minus strand of JARFXV010002171.1, from coordinate 91,833 downwards.
AGATTTGACATAAAATATGTGGTAGGCGATATGAATGCCAAAGTAGGGAGGGAAGAAGAATACAAGGAGATAACAGGGGGTAAAAGTATACACACCACTAGTAATGACAATGGAAAAAGGGTGATAGAATTTGCGTTCGAGAACAATATGAAAATTGTTAGCACTGCTTTTGATCACAAAAACATACATAAGGAAACATGGATAGCTCCAAATGGAGAGACAAAGAATCAAATTGACCATGTCCTCATAGAAAGAAAGCATGCAAAAAACGTTACTGATGTTAGAAGTTTCAGGGGAGCTGATAGTGATAGCGATCACATATTAGTTATAACGGAAATGAAGAAATAGAAGAAAAAATATAAAGGGGGGAAGACGGAAAAGATATGATGTAGCAAAACTAGAGGATAGGACAACAGCAATGCATTTCGAACAGGAAATGAAAAGAAAACTAGGAATTAAGCTCAATAAAGAACATTTAGAGGAGGAATGGGTACGGATTGAAACAGTTATGAAGGAGGTAGCAGAAAAAATACTGGGAGAACCCAAAAAAAATCAAACAAATAGGTGGTTCGACGAAGAAAGTAAACAAGTTTTGGAGCAAAGAAACAAAGCACGTCTGAGATTACTGAAAGAAAGGAGCGAAAGCAACAAAGAAAGATATGATCGCATCCGAAGGGGAGCCAAGACCATATGTAGCAGGAAAAAGAAAGAACTTTTAGAACGTGAATTAAAAGAAATAGAGGAATCATATGCTAATAAAGAGATAAGAAATTTCTATCAGGAATTAAAAAAAAGTAAAGGCAGTAGCGCTAGAAGACCTCATTATTTGAAAACTCAAGAAGGATCCCTGGTAGGAGATGTAGATGGAAAACTGAAAAGATTTGCCCAATATTTTTCAGAGACGCTAAATGAGACTGGTGAAGAAGGGAACTGGGGAGAACATGAAATGGAAGAAGATGCGATTGCAGAAAATAACGAAATTATAAATGCACCTACAAAAGAAGAAGTAGAAGTTTGTATAAAGCAGTTAAAAAATAACAAGTGCTGGAGAAAACAGTATAACAGCTGAAATCCTGAAACACGGTGGTGATACTTTGGTGGCAAGCACATGGAAGTTAATGAACAGAATTTGGCAAGAAGAAAATATGCCAGAGAAATGGAATAAAGCGCTGATAATACCACTGCACAAAAAAGGAGCTAAGGAGGAATGTAATAACTACCGCGGAATTGTACTGCAAGACGTGACCTACAAAGTGATGGCCAAGATGATTAAAGATCGACTAGAGAAATACCATAACGAACAAGTAGGGGAATACCAAGGAGGGTTCAGGGCAGGAAGATCAACAACCGACCAGATATTCATCATGAAACAGATCCAACAGAATACTTATGAGCAAAATTTGAGCTTACATTTGCTGTTCGTGGATTATCGGCAAGCGTATGACTCCATTAGCAGGGAAAAGGTGTTCCAAGCAATGAGACAACTGGGGGTCCCGGAAAAGTTGAGAAAGTTGGTGGAGATGACTGTCAGGAGAACAGTAAATAAAGTTATAGTCGATGGAGCAATGTCTGAGGAGTTCATTGTAAAGAAAGGACTGAGACAAGGCGATCCACTGTCAACAGTTTTGTTCAATCTGGTGCAGGAAGTGATTCTGAGGGAGAGTGGCATCAATACCAAGGGGTTAATATATGGTACCAGACACCAATGTTTGGCTTATGCCGACGACATTGTACTGATGGCGAGATCCAAGAAAGAAGTAGTAAAGGTTTTCAAGATGTTGGAAAGAAAGGCGAGAGAATATGGCTTAACAATTAACGAGAGCAAGACCAAATATATGGTAATGAAAGATAGCACCAGAGGACTCTCCCCTAATTTAGTCATTGATTGTGCAGTAAATAAGAAATATACAATAGAGAAAGTGGAACAAGCTGAATATCTGGGAGTAACACTAACGAGTAAAGGGGATGAAGAAAGGGAAATAGAGAAACGACTAGCGAAAGGAAGCCAAGCTGCAGGAATGTTTTCAAAAATTTTAAGGGCAAAGAATATAACAAGAGCAGCAAAAGTAAGAGTGTACCAATCAATACTAAGGCCCACGGTTACCTATGCGTGCGAGACATGGACGATGACGAAGAAGGAAGAAACTAAGCTGGAAGTCTGGGAACGAAAAATATTAAGGAGAATTTTTGGAGGAGTTAAAGTTCTGAATGAATTTAGAAGAAGAACAAACAAAGAAATAGAAGAACTGTACAAAAAACCAAACATTGTTCAGGTGGTGAGAGCGCAGCGAGCTAGATGGCTAGGGCACATAGCGAGGATGTCCAGCGGGAGATGGGTTAAAGGAATTCTAATGAGAGGCGAAGAAGAGGGCGACCGAGGAAGAAATGGCTGGATGAGGTGCTAAATGATCTGAGGAAAGTAGGAGTGAGGGATTGGAAGACTGATGCTTTGGACAGAAAAAGTTGGAAAAGAAGAGTGAAAGAACTCGAAGCCAAGGGCCACTAGGCCTGTAGAGCTGAATATTATTATTATTACTCGAATCTTTAACTCCGAAATTCCAAGAAACCGAGCGCGTCGTAAACGGCGAGTCCAAATTTTCATCGCCAACCGAACAGCAGCTCGTCTGAAAATACAAATTCCCGATCATCAAGTGCTACGAGAATTCGAATCGCCTAGCCTGGAACGAGAACGAGACGAGAAACATCGGGGACTGGGTTCGTCCGTCTGCGCCAAGTTCCTACAACAAATTTGTATCATACTACGTAACTTTTGGCGACCCCACGGCAAAATCAAAATAGTTTCGTATTGAAATAATTATAATAAATGTATTCAAAATCATGTTAATCTTGTTTTTTTGGCTGATTAAATTACAAAAATGGACGCAATCCGGTAACATCCGCGGCTGGCGCGGCGGTTCTCAAATCGATGCACGGTAAACACCCCTACGCCAACCCGACATGAAATTTCTCCCGCGCCAGATGAACGCCGCACCGTATACATACAGCTTCGCGTTTTTACGCAATATATATTTTTGTCGCATTTCGGCCGCGGCGTGCTGGATGACAGTAAGACAGGGAGGACAAGTTTTAGAGGTCAATAACATGCATTCGGAATGTCGCGTCTGCTACGGCACGTCTGCACCATCCAATCCACTAATTAGCCCGTGTCATTGTCGGGGTCGCATCGGATATATTCACACAACGTGTCACGTTAAAGAACAGTTGAACAATCCGACGCGGTGGTTGGCCGCTGCTAGGAGGAGCTGTCTTCGTAACCGGGTTTTCATTGTTTCATCAATATATTCTGGGAGTTCTGCTTCTTTGGATTGGAGATTTCGCAGCAGCACCGACTAATGTGCTGTATGCTTTTGGCTACACGGCGCTGTTGCGAGCGATTCTGTACGGTGACACCGACAACAATACTGCGAACGACATAGTTGTTGAGGACGACACAAGCCGCACCATCACTATCGACAGAATTTTTGAAACGGCGGATATGCTAAATAAATGCGAAGCGTTCCATTATTTCCTTTGTCTGTTTTTGGCCGCCGCAGTACGGGGAAACGCAACAGTACACCTTCTACTCGTACATATCTACGCGCAAATCTTTCAACGGTGTTATGTGCATTTGAATGTCTTGAATAAATGTTTTGATTGGGAATTGCGCGGTTTGGAGTGGTTGTTCAAAAAGATCATCAACAAATCGTACAATTTGGCACTGACCAAAAACATCTGAAGAAAGTCTGTCTCATAGCCTCCTCAGACCCCAGGTATCATTAGCTGTGGCCTGTGGTCTTTCCGACAACTAGCAGAGCGGACGTCACGGGTTCCGTTGACAAAATGAAAAAATAAACATAAATATTTCGCAAAAAAACTTTATTACAGGCAAAAAACAACCCAAATCACATTGTCCATCAGAAAATATAATAGTTTTTTTTCCAAAAAATTGCGTTTATTTTTCTTTTTTGGACCGACAAGTCTCTTCTCCGACCGACTTCTCTACCTACAACCTTATTACGCGTTTTTTTGTACCTACATACAGTTTTTAGAAGGCAAAAAAACGCGTAAAGGGCATGAACGATCGCGAAACAACGGCACACAGAAGAGTAAGCGGTGACGATGCCGATGCCACCGCGTCCTCCAACAACGACCACCAAACGACCGAATAAGCTGCCGGTTTGGCCGCCACTCCGCCAGTGAAACCCCAACTCTAAAATTACCGTATTTTTGTTACAATTCTTGTGCACATGTATGTAATAAACATCGTTATGACGTAGGTAACATGTTTTGATTTTCTGCTGGTTTGTCTCTTGCTATGGAGCCGTTGCTTCTACTGCATAGCAGAGGAAACCATTAGTTCCTTGTTTCTTCAAAGTCCTCAAACACTAGTAAGTGTCTCGCTGTTTCGGTTTCAAAATCCCCCTGCTACGGGGTCGCAGTAGTGGCGGCATAGCTGGCGAATGACGAAATGGACGCTTGCGCAAAGCAGAGCGCCACTGTCAGCCGGCGGAAATGTTCGGCAGCGCACCTCACCAGTCGAGAGTGTCATATTGCTTTTGCTATCCCGCCGTAGCGTGGGCCCCATAGCAAGGCTTCTTGATTGGTAAAGGTTTTTTGGCATCTAGATTTCGTTTGGCGATTTTCGGTTTGTAATCGGGACATTTTGTGCTGTTGAAACGTGCGTTCCTAGAAAAGCACCGCGCACCAAGCACACCAGTGTTTCACAAAACACCGACAGCAGAGCGCGTCACACAGTGTCGGTCGAAAATGAGAAAAAATAGACACAAGTATCTCGAAAACAAAACTTTATTATAATATTTCCTAATTGGGACAATGTCATTTAGGTTGTTTTTTGCCTGCACTACGGGTACTACTGGTGCTACCAGCGGCAGCGCCAGCGCAGCGGTCCGAGGAGGCTATGCAACGTGTATGAGCGATACCACCGAGACGGAGAAGCGCGTGCTACGGGGTCGAGGTACTGGCGGCATTGCAGGAGAATGGCGAAATGGACGCTTAGGCAAAGCAGTTCTGGGCACCGCCCGCCGCGCCGGCACAAATGTTAGGTTGGGATGGTCACCAGCCGAGAGTGTGCTAACTTTGTTGCTTCTTACTGGCTGTCCAGAAGTCGGCAGAAACAACGCTCCAGGCCGTGCTTGATGTACACGGAATTGGTTTTGTGGGTTTGTGTGGCCGGATCCATTCACAAAGCCGTTTCGCTCATCACCATCGCCTTTTGTGAAGAATTTTTTTTTCTTCCACGACCATGTCCCTGAAACACATCGGTTCCCCATACTCGGTACATTTCGCGTATGTTCGATAAGCCACATCTGATTTCCGATGGAAAATTTCGATTTGTTCTGTGCCACATGCACAGTGTCGCGCCTCAAAGCCCTCCACGGCACGGCTAGGAGCTTATCGCGCTGCTGATGCTGTCCCTGTTGCACAATAATAAAAAAATACAAATACTCGCACGATTTCTGCACGACAGCGTTAGTTAGGTACTTGCACACCTGTGACTTTTAGATATCGCAGCGACCGCGGCAATGCAGTCGAAGAAGCAATATCGCCCAGAGACATCGTATCACCCATGTGTGAGACGCCTGATGTAGGGTGAGACGTCCAACACTTGGATACGCGGATTGTACGGCACATGAAAAATTTTTCTATGTTCACATGACAATAGAAAAATTTACGATGTAGTCTCACGACACTCTCGAATATCGCCTTGTGTCTTGCATTTTTTAAAACAAATTCAAAGCCTTATCGTTAAACCTCCTCGAACCCCGGCTATCATCATCGATAACCTTGACAATGCATATCTGGTAGCGCGGCCGCATAGCAAGCGACTATCGATTGGCCAGTGAAACACAAAATACTCGCTATGGCGCCCTTGTGATAGGCGCACAGCAAGAGTACCAAATGTGTTTTTTCGACAAACACACGACACGTTTCGTTTGTCTGAGGAGAATTATCCATTTGTCCCCCTCCTCCTTGGTCGGTTCCTAAAAAACATCATGGAAAGTTTGGAAAGGAAGAATAATTAATTATGCCAACAAAAACATAATTACGACAAAGAAATTTTATTACAGCCTCTACTTTTCAATAGATACATGTTGTCATTATTTCTTCATTACACATTACACTATCCCCCCTAAAGGGAGGACCTCTGGGTGGCGTAGTGGATTGGCGTTGACGATCTCCTCGCAGATAATTTTGTTGGTTTTTTTATGTCGCACTGTGATGGCCCATCGCAATTCGTGATCAAAGTTCCGAATTGGTTGTATGTCGATACGGACTGCGTTCTGTGGTATGTACGAGACACATCGACAATGGCAATAGCAATAGGCATCGCAAATTGTGTAGGCCTTTCCAGCGACTTCTGTGCATGGTGACTCGAAGCACTGTTTGTCGCAGCAAAACCTTTTTGGTATTCCTCCCTCTGCTGGCATTCTGTTCGTATGTTCGTAATACAGTATTTACTTGAGTATTGTACGGTAAACAAGTGCTTCGAACGCGCTCTTATCTTATCGTAAATAAAAGTAATAAAAAAATCATATTCGGCGAGTGATGCCGGCGGCCGGGCCGTCTTGAGATCGTTTATTTATCGGGAAACACAATACCTACATTCCTAAGTGAATGAAATAAATAAAGATGGCTTTATATCAGCCAACAGCAGCGTCGGAGGAGGCGATTTTAATGCAAACAAACCAGGCATTATTATTTCAAGAAGATTATCCACGTACACAAAATGAACAGATACTATATAACAGCTGGAAATCAGCTGAGCATGAAAAAAATACTGCCAAATATAGAGTGGACCAACTACAATCCCAACTAGATAAAATACATAAAATGTATGAAGAACTGAACATAAAATATTCAGGGATAGAAAAGAAACTGTCTAGCAAGACCGAAGAGCTAGGGGCAGCTGAATACAATACCGATGAAGAGGAGCTGGCTCGCGAGACAGGGTGGATACGTACAAAGAACAGGAAGAAAAGAAAAATGGATACTTCGCTAACACCACCACTACAACAGACTAGCAGGATTAATGTAGAAAGGACTAAAAAAATACAAGCACCTCCACCCATCATAGTGGACAACATTAATAATTTTAATGATCTTCACGCTATCGTGAGCCAACTTCCTAACGCTCAGATTAAAGTCCTTAATGACAAGAATATTAAAATTAATCTACAGAATGAGACAAATTTTAAAATGCTTTCAGCAGCATTAAATGAAAAGAAATATTCTTGGCATTCTTATGAGAATAAGCAGAATAGGCCAATTAAAGTTATGGTAAACGGACTGCATCACTCTGTAAAACCAGAACATATTGTACAAGAAATGCAAAAACGAGGCTACAAACTCATAGAAGCCACCCCAAAATTAAAATATAAAACAAAGCAACCCTTAAATATGTTCATGCTCTCATTTAACCACAACGAGAGTGTGGATAAAATATACGGAATAACTGATATATTAGGAGTCAGAGTTGAAATTCTACCATTGAGAAAATCCAGGCTGGTGCCACAGTGTAAAAAATGTCAAGCATACGGTCACACGCAAAAATACTGCGCTATGGAGCCACGTTGTGTTAGATGTACTGGTAAGCACCTCACAATGGAATGTGATAAACCAAAAAATACCCAACCAAAATGTGTACACTGTGGAGAAGGACATCCAGCCAACTACAGAGGATGCATAGTTGCCAAAGAAATGCAAAAATTAAAGGATAAACGTACTAAGAAACCAACTCTTCCTAAACAGCCACAAAGAAATAATCAACAAGCGCCAGCCGACATCGCAAGTGCAGGAAAAAAATCTTTTAGCGAAACAGTTACTGGTAAGCCTAAAAGCCCTACCCAAGAACAAAATCAAAACGTTTCTATTCAAGACTCTCTTCAACAAATAATGGAGAAATTAACACAAATGGACGAACGTATTAGCAGACTCGAAAATAGCGCTAAAGGAGCTATTCCTAAATATTCAAATGGCAGATAACCTTAGAATTATGGAATGGAATGCCAATGGACTCTTGCAACACCAACAAGAACTGCAAGTAGTCCTAGATATGGAAAAGATTGATATATGCCTCATTTCTGAGACTCATTTTACTAATGAATCATACATTAAACTCAAGGGATATAAAGTATACCATACCATACATCCCAAAAATACCGCCAAAGGTGGAAGCGCCATCGTAATTAAGGAATCAATCAAGCATCACCAAGAAATGGGATATAAAACAGAACAGTTTCAAGCTGCCTCTGTAAACATTAAAACTAAAACATATGAGATCATAGTCTCCGCAGTTTACTGTCCGCCTAGACATGCTCTGAAAAAACAACAATATTTAGACTTTCTAAATAGTCACGGATATAGGTTTATCATTGGAGGTGATATCAATGCCAAACACGTTCAGTGGGGATCCAGGTTAACCAATACAAAAGGAAAAGAACTACTACAAGCAATTAACCAACTAAAATGTGAAACAATGTCAACTGGCAAGCCAACATATTGGCCTACAGACCCCAATAAAATACCAGATCTACTTGATTATCATAGAAACTAACTAGAAATGTGTCTGTAAGCTATATGCATGTGGACGAGGCATGGGATATGAACTCTGATCACTCTGCTCCATTCTTCTGCTCTTAAGTGATAGCATCATACAGAAGGAAACTCCTTCTATATTGACAAATCGACTGACTGACTGGCAGAGTTTTAAACTTCAACTTGAAGAAACGGTAGACTTGAGAGTCCACTTAAGAAATGAAGAACAACTCGACAATGAAGCGGAAACATTTTTAAACGTTATCCAAAGGGCTGCATGGGATAACACACCTAATATTACTCCTAGAACCAAAGGCAATAACTACCCCAGAGAAATAAAAGAACTCATAACCGAAAAAAGAAGGCTTAGAAGAATATGCTTAAATTCTGGCGCCTGCAGGTCAATCCAAAAAAGACCCAGGCGATCATCTTCACCAGAAAGCGCCCAAAATGCGCGGCCAGACTGCTGGTTGACAAAGTGCCTATTCCGTGGTTGCAAAAAGCAACCTATCTAGGCTTACATTTCGACCGCTCTCTTCAGTGGTCTAGTCAAATCCAGCTAACTCTAAGCAAGGGGTACGGTATCTTCAAACTCGCGTACCCCTTAATTTCCAGGTCGAGCAAGCTAAACCCTTGCATCAAAGTAAATATTTATAACACTTTAATTAGATCCGTATATCTATACGGTCTAATAGTGTATTTTCGCTTCCTGTCACCGTATTCGGTGCACAGATTACAAGTTCTTCAGAACAAAACCTTGCGTTTGGCGCTCAACGCTCCATGGTTTGTTCGGAACATCCAAATTCACGCGGAAACCGGAGTACCCACGGTTTCGCAATTCTTTGAAAAAGCTTACGAGAAGTTTGTTCTAAAAACTTCTCTAAGCGAAAACCCGCTCGTCCGGAAAATTTACCCGGACCTCCCGGGTAAATCGAGCCGCAAAAAATCCCCAATGTCATTGTACGGGCGGCGAGCAGAAGGGAATCGAATCATCGGTTCCTGGCTTGCGTAAGGCCGCTTCGACTATAAATAACAGAATGATGCACACTCCCCGGCGTCGCCGGATCGGACCCCCCATTCGGCGAAAACTCCGTCGAATTTTCCGACGGAAGTAAAAATAAAAATAGATAGAAATCTAGCGTTGTTTTTTATGCTCCTTTTCCTTTCTTGTTAACCTCAAGAAGTTCGCCAGGACTTCTAATAATTGAAATACTATCTTTCTTGTCTTTCCATTAACTTAAATGACAGCCGGAATCTTAAATTCCGGCAGATCAAAGGTCAGCTAGAGACCTCAAAACTTTAAAAAGCGCCCATCTTAGGGTTTGAATTTCATTGAAAACTAGTAAGAGCCTCCGGGCTAACTAAAAAACCTGGCTGAATAAGTCGAAGCCGACAGAAATCCCAAAACATGCTTAGATATGCAATAGTTCCTAAAATATGCATTTTTCCTTTAAAATCACAAAATATGCAGAATTTGCATATATATATATATATATATATATATATATATATATATATATATATATATATATATATATATATATATATATATATATATATATATATATATATATATATATATATGTAAAATGCATAAAATCCGGTCTTTAGTTATGATATATAAGATAAAGAATGGAATGTACCCTAAACATATATTAGAAAGTTTAAGATTGATTGAAGATGTGCATCCGTACAAGACTAGAAATAGAATAGATGTTTATTTCCTCGATTACTTCATCACTCATCAACTCACATCACTTATTCCACAAAAGGCTAGTAGAATTTAACAATCTGCCCAATTGTATAAAATCGAAAGACTATAAACTATATATATAAAAGAGTAGTTTAAGGAAGAGTATTGTTGATACATATAGTATTTGAGTATTAGTGTTAAGTAAATGATATTATTTGTATTATGTATTAGCTGGATGCTACAAATAATTTCATTTCATAATTATAATACAGACGTTGTTAATAGTCTGGAAAAGACACAGCCACTCACAAGTATGGAACTTTTTTAATGTCGTTTAATAAATTAAACGGTCATATAAATATGAGCGGAAAACTCTAAAAAAACTGATATAGTAAAATTTTATTATGCTAACATCGATAACTGACTCTATTTTAAAAACAAAACAATTTAAAAAACAAGAAAAATATGTTCAAGATTTTAAAAAAGGAGAGAGAGAAAATTGGGTCCACCGAGCGATTCTAAATTGTGTCGAAAAAGTAAAAATAAACCCATCGGCCAAAGCCTGCCCCCTTAATCTAAAAAATAAGTAAATCTCAATATGGCGTCTATGCGCAATAAGAGCTAAGGAATTTATTTATCAGAAAAATTAATAAACAATAGCCAAAAATATCTTTGGATTTTTTTTATTAACATTCTCCAACAATGTATTTATACGATGTTTTATTACATCAGTTTATTTGTGTTAATCGTACAGTATACTAATAAAAATGCCTGGGCCTAAAATTTCTGCGTTTAATAGGGCCCGAATTATTACCTTGTACCAAGGTTTCTCGCGACATCAAAATTGCTACTCGTTTAAATATTGTTCGGAGTGCTGTTAGCAGAACAATTCGAAGAAACTGGTGATGTTGCCTCACTAGCCCGAAATGACCGAAGAAGGGTTACAAATGAACAAGGTCGTTATCTCGCTCAATATGTGCGAAGACACCGCTCAGTACCAATTATAATGTTACAATTTCAGTTCCAATGGACGTACAATCGTGCTATATCAAGTCGTACGGTTTCCAGAAGGCTTTTCAACATTGGGCTGCATCGCAGACGCCCAATTAGTTCCCCTGTTAAGTTATCAGCAAAGGCAAAGGAGTTTTCAATGGGCCAGAGAGCATCAAGCCTGGTTATTGTCTCAATAGAGAAACGTCGTTTTTACCGATAAAACAAGAATTGGATTAATCAACGATAGTTATCGTCAAAGGGTTTGGAGGAAGGCAGCATCGCCTTAATAAAACTATTGAAGTAGTTGTATATCGGGGCGATAGCGAAATGTTTTGGGGAGGAATATCTTACAATGGAAGAACAGAACTCATTTACGTCCCACAAACAATAAACGCACATTTCTACTTGGAACATATCAGACCTGTTATTTAACCATTTCAGCAAGAAATTGTTAACAATGTTATTTGTATGGATGCTAACGTCCGTCCGCATAAGGTAAGGATCGTGCAGATGACTCTAAATTAAGCTGGAATTAACAGATTAGATTGACCGCCATTATCGCCAGATATGAATCCAATCGAACATATTTGGGACTACCTTTCTAGAGCCATTAACCGTTGGAACAATCCGCTAAGAAATCGCCAGGAGCTAATTTTTGCCGCTCAAGAGGAATGTACCAATTTATCACAAAACACTATTAGTAACCTAATTATTGGGAGGTAATAATGCCAATTACTTGAACAATATATATTAATTTAGCTTTTTTTGAGAATGCATTTTATTTTTAGATACATATATTTTTTGTTAATATTTATAAAAACCAAGAACAAAAACAAAATTATTCGATTTTTTTTCTCTTGCGCGTATTCACTCATACTTAAAGCCTTTTGTTAAAAAAAATAACCCAATTTACTTTCGTATCAAAACAAAAATAAAAAGGGGGTGCAAGACTTTTGCCGATGAGTGTATTTTCTTTAGTTGACAGTTCAGTTTCCCTATGCTTATAATCTGGAAATGTATGCTGACGTCCAACTTCCAGAGCCATTTCATGAGTCAAACAAAGTACCAGATATTGTCCATCGAATGTTAAAACTTCTTAGAAAGAATATGGGCAATAATGTGACCATGGATAATTGGTACACAAGTATACGTTGTTACTACTGATTATAACAGAACAAAATTTAGGATTGATGTGTTAGATAAAATGTGCAAGCATTTCAGTGTAGCCGTTGGCGATATTTTTTGGCATGGTAAATATAGCAGGAATAAATGGATAATTGACACTATGGTCAATCACAATTAGAGACGCGTGATTATTTACGCTCAGTTGCTAATGAACACATATGACCACAAATGTGGCAGAGGCTTTATTCCAAAAATATTCCTAGAAACAAAAAAACTTAGCATGTTGCTTTTGTATATAAATCAAAACGATTTGAGCACTCAGGAAGATATACCCCGAAAAAGAACTAAGATGGCCAGGTGCCATGATTGTGGAAGAGCCAATGATCGATATACTAGAACTGTATGCCAGAAATGTTATAAGCCTGTGTGTAATGATCATAGATATACCATATGTACCCAGTGTTATAACCAAAACCTGAATGATTTCGATAAGTGGTGCTAAAGATAAAATCTTAAATTCATAGTTCTTATGTTAATTTTTTTGTTTAAATTATAAGCGTCAATAGACTGATTATATATAAAGTACGTATTTTTTTTTCTTCTACCAATATAGCGATTAACCCATTAATTACTTTGGGGCACAGATGTGCCCCGTGCGTGTAACTATATAATTATTTGCAGCACATATAACAGTGCTAACATTTAATTCCTGTTAAGTACAATTTTTTTTTGTTTGTTCTACCTTATTTTAGTTTTATATAACATTCTTAGAATATTAAAGTAGTTCTTGTTATAATGAAGTTTTGAAACTACTTTAACACTAACAAATAATAATAATAACCTACACAGGTATTCCTATTTTGTTCACCGTACCGTCTATGTAATTAAGTCACTGTATCGACGCCGTGGCCACAAATGATACTTTTATCTAATATCCAAAATTTCCACAATGTTTTACAGCAAACTACGAGCGGACCAGGCGACCCAGTTTCAAATTTCAAACTTATTTAGAGTATTATATTAAACTTATACTAGTCCCAACAAATCATGTTAAATTGCCAAAGTACGGAAATATTATAGCAATGACATTCGAAAGCAATATGCATAATATGCACGTTGTCATCTCGTTTAAAACAAACATTAAAAGAATTTGGACAAATCAAATTCAACATAAGCGAAAAAATGCCCAGTTTCTACACAAGAAACATGTAGAATGATACAATAGATAATATGGAATTATTTTATAAGGATAGATAACTTTTTAAAGCTCAAATATAATAGTCTCCTAAAAATGAAATCAGCTTAAGATATGTACCACTATGAAACAATATATCAAATTACAAAGTATCGCTGCTTCAAAAGGCAAAAAAGAAGTACTGAATAATAAAGCAATAATATTAATAATGAAGTGTAAGTAAGAAATGACAAATATCCAGCCAACCATATTTCATTGCAACCTCTTTGTTAAAAGACTTCTAATCATCCTTAGTCTACAATTAAGCATTAACAATTTTGCCACCATGTTGTCTAAGTCAGGATCACCAATTATGAAAAAGCTTGGTCCAAACGACTGCAAACAATTTACATTCCAGTTGGAACCTATAAAAAAAAAACAAAGGGAAGTGAAATAAAAAGGAACAAAGGAAAATAAAAGACAGCGCGCGGAAGTCAACGATGTTGACTGTTTGTCGATGTTTTTTTTTTCTTCTTATTGTTCTTTACTCCTTTATTTACAACTTACAATAAAATGGCAATATATACATACAATATCTACAAAAACAAAAATTGTTAATAACATTATAGAAACAGCTTCATAAAAAATGAAGAAAATCCTTGGTATTGTAACATTCTTCGGTGAGTTGCTCTGAAGGTAATAGGCAATTTGAGATCTGCAAACAGTAACATTAAATATATTGTAAAAAAAATAAGGGATTGTATATTATTTGAGCAAATAAAATGAACTGCATAAATGAACAGGATATTTTTATAGATTAGTTTTTTTTGTATAATTTTTGCACTGTTAAGATATCAACTTTAACAAACTAATAAAAATATTATCAAATCGGATGTAACAAAATAAGAATTACATGTTTGGGGAGTATATTAAGTAACTACTGGCCGTATTTCGAATCGTGTCGAAATTCATCCATACAGATAGCCTTTATTTTAAAAGTTATATCTTTAAAACTTTCTAATCAATGAGTCCCAGGTCACTCATATTTATATTTTTTTTATATTTAACGGAGGTAGCCGTGGAAATTTATTTGAAATAAAATAACAAATACTTATAGTTCCGCATTAGCTTTTTAAAAAATATACTTGTAGCTTTTTAATGTTTCAGATGTTTGCTATAGATTTTACTCTACATATGTTTCGTATTAGTATTAGTTCAAGCTAATCTTGAGAAAGTCCTAATACGGCGAAACATGGGAGTAAAATCTGTAATAAACATATGAAACATTAAAAAGCTACAAGTTTGATTTTTTAAAACTTATGTCTAAATGTATGCCAAGTGTTTTTTTTTTAATCAGTAGTTTACTGGAATAGATATGTTGATATTTTATTAATTTGCTTCACAGGTACTGATAAGACAACTAAAGGAATTTTTAACTTAGATAAATAAAATATAATATTAAATACGCAGTTGAAGAAGAAAATAACAGAAAAAACTTTTTGGATTTAACAATTACTAATAAAGTCAATTAACAAGAGTTCCAATTTTCCATAAACTATCTCATACAGATACAGTAATACATAAATCATAGTACCATTACTCACAAAAGATGGCGGCATTTAATTCATTTATATATGGACCCTTAAACATCCCAACATCATTAAAGAAGTATAACCAAGAATAAAATATCATATCATGTTCATCAATCATATCATGTTATATCAATATCATATCATGTTCATGTGGTGAGCAATGGGCACAAATATTACAAAAAGAATTAATAAAAAAAATGTGATATTACAACTATTAATCTAATACATCCCATTGCTAATTTAAAAATAAGAAGCACAAAACACCTACATATACAGAAAGAGCAACCAAATTCATTTTAGAATAATTGTTTATTTCAACAATTTATCTGATTAGTTCATTTTATTGAACATATTTTAATTGTGGTTTTGAATTTGAATTTTCAGATTAGGGCCGCGTCAACAACTGAGGCTATTTGGCAGCCCATAAAGAGTGTATATATAAGAACTAATGAAAATTGAATATAGTTAATATTGTATATAAAGTGTATAATAAAAGTAATATGAAATATAGAGTGTATTCCATATTCCAATGGATCTCAAACGTTAAAAGGCAGTAGACCGTAAATAAAGGAAAAGCCAGATGTAATGCACGGAATAGCTTAATTAAGAGAAGGGAGTAGGTGCAAATTTTAAGGGAAAGAGGAGTTTAAAGATAACAGAGATGGATTATATCAAAGGAAAGTAGGAAGAGGATCGGAGGAATTCAAAAAGAGAACTGGAGTAATGAGGGGACAAAATAGAAAGAAGGTCTCTGGGAAGTCTGTCTTTGTGCAAGAGCAGATAGCGAAGGGCACTCTAGTAAGACGTGACGAACAGAAAGAGGAGCACCACATAAGGTACATACTGACGGAAGGTCGCCACTTATTAGATGACCATGTGAGAAGCAACAGTGCCCGATTCTAAGCCTATTCGACTTTACAAAAAGATGACGGTCAAGAGCTGGAGGGGGGCTATATTCGAAGAATTTAGATTTCATTGTATATAACTTAGAGGCGTGACCCAAAGTATCCCAGTCGAATTAAACAATATCTTGAACAATTAGTGAGATGCAGGAGAAAGCATCCCGGTGATGGAAAAGGTGCAATATAGGAAGATTTTCTTTTAGAGCCATTTTGGCGTAGTAGTCTGCTCGTTCATTACCCAATATGCCTGCGTGGCCAGGGATCCAAAGGAATTTTACTACTGACCCTTTAGATTGGGATTCCTGGATGAGGGAAAGAATGTTAACAACTAGAGGCGAAGGTAGGGGAGAAAGAAGAGATTGAAGAGAACTTAAGGAATCAGAGCAGATAAGCCAATTGGAATTTGGACGGGAGAGTATATAAGAAATGGCCTCTATAACGGCTAAAAGTTCGTCAGAAAGGATACTATTCCAGGTGTGAAGACAAAAAACACAAGTAAAATTATCGTGAACGAAGGCTGAACTCACTCCACCGATTGACTTGAATTGTGGTTTTGGTCCAAAAGTATATATTTTTCAAATAAGCAGATCAGTTTCTATTTTGCTTGACAAACAGAAAAAATTACATTAGACATAATTCCAAGTATGCTAACAATTTAAATTTAGAATTTCAGAAAATTGTACTTTCAACAAAGATTTTAAAACTCTACAATGATAATTGTTTTGATGCTGATGACACTACTATCCTGGCATTCTTCTGTTATCCTAGAAGAAAGGTTCAAGCGAACCCAAACAAAATACACCAAGGGCTAAAAACACGGTGCCTTTCTAGCGAATGAAACCAAGTCCATGCATGCGACATTTATATTTCGTAGAGAAACATGTCCGTCCCCTTGTGAGAATTAATAACTGTCAGCTTCCACAAGCTTTAGACCGACGGCTAACGTGGAAAAAACATATATTTACGAAGCGTAAGCAGCTAGGACTCAAACTAAGTCGTATGTATTTGCTCATTGGCCGTAAATCGAAATTATTACGGTATTGCGATACAAGTTCATTTTTAAGCTCGTTTGGACTTATAGAATTCAACTGTGAGGTACAGCATGTGACTACAACATTAACATCCTGTAAAGGACCATCCAAAACAAGGTATTATGAGCCATCGTAAACGCACCTTATGACGTCCCCAAAGAGGTCATCCAACATGATATCCCTCTGGAATCCATCAAGAAATACATCGTTTCAGTGCGAATTACAGCAAAAGAGTGCTAGAACATCCTAATGTGTTGGCCAATCAGTTGAATATGCGTGATA
Source organism: Cosmopolites sordidus (assembly GCA_031761425.1). Classification (NCBI taxonomy): domain Eukaryota; kingdom Metazoa; phylum Arthropoda; class Insecta; order Coleoptera; family Curculionidae; genus Cosmopolites; species Cosmopolites sordidus. The sequence continues at coordinate 74,485 of JARFXV010002171.1, read as the reverse complement.
ACAGTGAAGTCTTTGGTTAAAACGTCTGCTGCCATCAGACTTGAATACAAGACTCAGATAAGTTAAACTTAAGACTGAATAGACAGATGTACTCTAGATTTAAGATAATAATTTTTAAATGATAACACTCACTGGAGTGATACTCGACATATCACTTCTCTCTAGTCAAAACAAACGCTTATTGCCCCCTGGGCAGATTGCAATCCTCTCAAGGAGTTAAAAATCAAATTCCCAACATATAATCGTAATTATGTTATAAGACTGTGATTTATTTTTAAGGTAGCAATTAGTACTTATTGCATCATCTCATTTGTATTACAAATTGTAACATTGTATTTTTGTACCTAAAGAAAACACTGAGTATCGAAACATTTATGATAATTTTTGAATATATTAGAAATTTAGACATTAGTACAACTCTTCCTTTTTTTTAATCATTTCAAACAGAAAAAATATTAACAGAAGAGTGGAGAATAATAATGAACAGCCAGGATTGGAAGAACCAACAAAACATGGTAGTGATCAAATGACAATAGTCAGAACAAGTAGTACTTAAGTTTAGCTAAAGCGGCATCAGAACATACCTTACGAAGAACAAAAATCAAGGACAGGATTACATAACAAGAGCAAAGCAAATGAGATTTTTTATAAATTTTAAACCATATGCTCACAGAAAAATCCATGCCTAGAGAATGATATATGAGAATTATTGTACCAATATATAAAAAATAAGTATGGATGTCAATACTTATGGAGATATTACAATAGGAAATGCTGCAGAATAAATATATTTAAGAACATCAGAATGTTTGCCAATCAACCTATCAGAAACTTAAGATCTTTAATATAATTTGAATACAAAATACGAACATCTTGGTCTTGGAAAAAAATATCAGGAAAAAAAAAAATTATACAAATGGAGTTTCTAAGGTGAATCCAATATAAAACAATACAAGGAATAGGAAACCAAATTCTAGAGTCCAGACCATTTCATAACAAACTGAAAAAACTAAAAATGTTTCTATAGCTAAACTCAAAGAGATTTGATGTCAAATAGATTAATATGATGTCAAAGAGATTTACCACTAAACACCAAATCACTTTTTGAAAACTTCTCGACGCACGTTTCGCTAACCATTTTAGTAAGTTAAGTTTCATAAGTTTCAAGCACTAAATACCAAATGATAGTTTTATATATTTGGAATATGCATGATTCCAACATACAATATACATTCAGATACAACTAAAACCAACTATTTATAAAAAAAATAAAATCATTTAACGTAGGAATTTTTGAATAACACAACTGTTATTGAAAAGTTATATGAACTAGGACGCTCATTATCTAGTATTTAAATATTATTCCAATCTCAGATCTCTAGTTAGTAAACAAGGGCTATCATAAAATCCAATGAGAAATTAAGATTGATAGAAAACTGATAAAAACCTAGCTGGAGTAAACTTATATACAAGGTTTTAAATGTCCATCTGTCAAATAATAATTTAGTGAACTTACCTCAACTAGTTTAAGTGTACCAAAACCCATCTGAAATGTCTCTCAGCCCAACTATCACATGTCAAATATATTCATGTTATTGACATCTGGTTGCAACTATTTAGGAGAAATGTTTATCTAAAATAATGAAAATATGTAAGTGTTGTTCTATTTTCACCAATTTGGCTGTAAGACCACTACTTTCCTACTTTGAACTGTACAATGAAGATTTAGGAAATGTTTTAATAAAATGATAATAAGCTTTAAATGTCAGTAACGAAATGCTGCAGAATAAGTATATTTGAGAGCTTCAGAATTATGATATATATAATCATTCTATCAGAAACTGAAGATCTTTAATAAAATTTGAATATAATATACGAACATCTTGCTTATATATCAGAAAAAGTAAATTGAATCCAAATGGAGTTTCTGAGGTGAATCCAAGATAACACAAGACAAGGAATAGGAAACCAAATTCTATAATTCAGACCATTTCATAACAAACTGAAAAAACTAAAAATTATTCTATGGCTAATAGGATAACAATAAAAAAAAAACCAACTAATCTAACTATACCAAAGAACCTTGGGAAAACACAACACCAGCAAAACTGTTGAATATGTTTTTGTTACAAAAAAGAAATATCAATTATATTAATATCATATCAATAGAATGAATTAATAAGTTTCAAGAACCAAATACCAAGAATGGTTTCTAAATATTTGGAATATGAATGATTCCAACAAACAATATACTTTCAGATACAACCGAAGCCAAGTATATATATATATATATATATATAAAAACAATTTACCGTAAGAACTTTTGAATAACATAATGGCTATTGAAGTTATTTGAAATATGAACTAGGACGTTCATAATCTAATAATATTACAATATCAGATTTCTAGTTAGTAAATAAGGTTATCATAAAATCCTATGATAAATGAAGACAAATGATTGAAAACGGAAAAAAAATCTAGCTGGAATAAACTTCTATGCAAGGTTTTGAATGGCAATCTGTAAAATAATAATTTAGTGAACTTACCTCAACTGGTTTCAGTGTACCAAAACCCATCTGAAATGTGTCTCAGCCATTGACTGTTTAGTAGATGTCGAACCAATAAATGTTTCTGACATCTGGTTACAACTATTTAGGAGAAATGTTTATCTAGAATAATGAAAATATGTAAGTGTAGTTCTATTTTTACCAATTTGGTCGTAAGCCCAGTACTTCCTTACTTTGAACTATACAATGATTTTGGAAAGGTTGTGTGAACAAGTTTAATAAAATGATGTTAGGCATGACATTAGGATGTCATAAGAAAAGATGAGAACAAAATTTTAAAGTTACGGAATGAATCCTACAACCAAAAAATACACATATTTATGGTATCATTAAATGAAAACATGAAAAAACTCTAATTTGAGGTTACAGTCATATTTGATATATATAAATAGCAGATTTAAAATATAAAAATTAAAATTTTAGGATATAATTTGATAGTTACTAATACATACCCAACAAACCGTTAAGAACAGGAACATCAAACAAAAAATCTGAAGACAGAAATAATGGCGCCAACTACTTGGCGGGAAATAGATGTAATAAGGGATTTGACTATCGATATTTTAAAAGTCAATGTACGAATCGATACTTCTAATGCTGATCTGTATATCGATACCTCAAATGTCGATTTAGATATCTATGCAGCAAACCCAGAAAACGATATTATGAACAAATCACTACTATTTTAGTTAATTCATGCAAAATAAGACGAAAAATAAACAAAACTTACATAAGGTTACAAAAAGGAATTTAACATAGAAATGTTTGAATAAACAAATTGTTGAAAAGTTATTTGAAATGTATATTAGGACGTTTATTATCTTCTATTATTTAAATATTATTTCAATCTCACATATTATTATTCAATTTTACTAGTTAGTAAATGAGGCTACTATAAAATCCAATGACAAATAAAGAACAATAGAAAACCGATAAAAACCAGCTGGAATAAACTTCAATGCAAGGTTCTAAATGTCAATCTCTAAAATAATAATTTAATGAACCCAACCCATCTGAAATGTGTGTCTCGGCCAAATTATATGTCAAACCAATAAATGTTTCTGCCATCTGACTACAACTATTTAGGAGAAATGTTTATCTAGAATAATGAAAATATGTAAGTGTAGTTCTATTTTTACCAATTTCGCTGTTAAGTCCACTATTTCCTTACTTTGAACTATATAATGAAGATTTTGGAAAGATTTGTGAACAATTTTAATAAAATGAAATTTTAGACTATAACGCCATAAGAAATGATGAAAATAAAATTTTAAAGCTCCGAAATGGGTCCTACAACTAAAAATTCATATACAAGATATCATTAAATGAAATTACTTTAATTTATGGTTACAGCCGCATTTTAAATTATACAAATAGCAGATCTAAAACGACAACATTTAAAATATACTCACATATCGTAAACATAATAATTTCAATTTAAAAAAAATAACTGGATGGTGGCTAATGTCATACCCAACAAACCCTCAAGAATAAGAACATCAAAAAAAAAATGGACGTTAAAGGTAATGGCGCCGATTACTTGGCAAGAAATAGATGTAATCAAGGATTTTACTATCGATATTTTAAATGTTAATGTACATATCGATATTTATAATACCGATCCGATAAATCGATATTTAAAATGTCGTTATACAACAAACTGATAAAAATTCTTGTATTGAAATTTTTGACTTATAATCCCAACTTGAACAGAATGTACCCCAAAATACTTGTTTGTAACGTGTGGATGCGTGTTTCGATAACCAAGTTGGCATCAGCATCACCATCTTTATAGTATTCAATTTAGTTCACATTGATTAAACCCAATAATTAACATATAATTAAATTATAGATTGAATCATCCCCTGACAAGTCCACCTGGTGTCAGCGAAATGTACATTCAAAAAGTGCAAATAAGTGTTGTGATGTTCTATTTTAGATTAATTTCCATATTTTGACGTTTTATATTTGAGGAAAAATTCTATTACTACATGAATACCTGCCTGAAGTGCAGGGTAGGAGAACTCTGTCTAAATATATTTAAAAGGACATTTTAAGATAATTGAAGGAGCAATACTTACTTCATTTGAACAAGGGAAGGTTTCTTAAGATCTATCTCCCTATATAAATCATATTATTCAACATTAAATTTCTCAGGCCATGAATGTTTTCACTATTCTTAATGTTGTATCTAAAACAAGGAAATTCAATAAGTTATTTACAAAAGCATCTTCACTACAAAAGTTTGTAAAGAAGGTTATTGGAGGATTCACTACAAAGGTGTGCAGTGAAGCTAAACGGTCTTACAATAAGAGCACAAGATTTGAATTGTTTGTCACTTTGGCTGTCATGATTCGATAGGTCAAGAATAGTAACAGGTCGATAAAAGACAGATAGGAGTCAATAAACATAGAGGGCTATACCATACAGCAACGCCTCCTTATTGGTGAAAGTTTAGTTGCTATTCGTAAAGTGCGTCCGATTTTCGGTAGAAATAATGTTTAAATTCAAATTTATCAACTGTGAAAAGAATAATCAAAAAATTCGAAAGTACTGGTTAAGTTATTGATGTGATACACACGACACTAGCTCGCAGTGGTCCTTCAGAAAAAATCTTCACAGTAATTATTATTAGTAAAAAATATACTATTTTTTGTTTTAATATTTTTTAGTAGCCTAGTGTTTTAATATAACTTTGTCTAAATTTTACTATTTTTTAGATATAAATAAAAACTTTTACAATAAAGACTATTTTCGTTTTTTTGCAAAAAGCAACCATGTCCCATACTTTTTGTGAACGTGTTTTATATACCACTAAATTCAGCATAAATGAAAGACTTCTTTTATGCATTTTAATTAAATTATGACTAAGGCTGCTACATACACCCCTATGGCCGAACGCCGATACGGGTGTCGTTTGCTGTTCAGGCTTGACAACTAATCATCTCCAACGTTCTCAAATTTTGTTAAAAGATGTTAAAAAGTATAATGTTGAAATGGAAAAGTTGCCGAAGAAAGTTCCCGAGTTGACACACTTGATAATTGCCATATATGTTACTAAAAGAAAAAACGATTCAGTAAAATTCTCCCAGGCTCCACATTGAAAGAGTAGAAAAACCAGCAGGGTAAAATCATAATTGCAGGTTGGAATGAATGACAAAATGTATTTGATGGGAAACAGATAATGACTTAAAGAAATTTGTAAATACTCATATTTTAAACAATGATGTAATTAATCCTTTGTAATTTCAATATTCAGCAAATCATAATCTATTCATCATCATAATCTGTAATCTTCATTTACCCATAGGTGAGTTGTTTATACCTTTAAATTATCTTAATATAAAGTAAACAAAATATCTAGCAGAACAATTACCTTAAAATTAAAAAACTGTTAATAACATGAGAACATTGAAGCCCTATATGTATGTATTTATAATTATGTATATATATGTGTATATATATATATATATATATATATATATATATATATATATATATATATATATATATATATATATATATATATATATATATATATATATATATATATATATATATATATATATATATATATATATATATATAATATATATATATATATATATATATATATATATATATATATATATATATATATATATATATATATATATATATATATATATATATATATATATATATATGTATGTGTATTATGTAATATATATATTTCAAAATTCAGTCTAATACCACCACAATTCAATGAAGAAATTTGTTATTACTATGTAAATATAAGATTAACCTGCAGTATAAGAGAACCCTATATTCGAATACTTTAACGTTTAAAAGAATAATTTAATATACACACCTCAATAGCAAAAGATAAGATCCTCTTTATTTATGGTCTCCCCCATATGAATTATTTCTTTCACAGTCAAGCTGCCATATTTCATGACTATTTCCATTGACTTTAATGTTACATCAAAAACAACGAACTTCAATAAGATATTTACAAAGGCATCTTTACTATAAACATTTGTTGTGAAGGAACTAGACACTGAACACTACAAAACAAAAAAACCGCCATGTAGACTTTAATCGTTATAAAAACAATTATAGCACCAAAATCTAATGTTTTTTAAATTTCGTATAAATGCAAAATTCATATATTTAAGAAACACGAGTGTACGATTTTGTTATTTAAGGTTAGGACCCTTGCTCAATTTGTAGTATGGACAGATTTAAAGTTATAAATCCTAGAAAATAATCACGTATGCATAATCGTTGCTTTCTTTCGGCTATTAATTAAGTAATAATGACTATAATTGCTACATACCGCCATATGGCCGAAGCCTGACTTGAACGTTCATATACACAACTATAAAATTGGCCATCTCGATGAACGTTATTGAGTTAATTTGTAAACAGGTCTGTGGGAAGTTATTTAAAACAAAATGTTAATTAGGAATTAAAATTGAAGAACAAAAAACTATTAACATTAACCAACAAACACTCTCAACTTACAAGACATATTATATATATATAAATGAAGCAGTTAAAATAAAAGATAACAGAAGGGTTCTCCCCTCTCGTCAATGACGTTTTGTATATGGCGGGAAACAAATAACCAGTAGAAATGACATGAGGAGACTACCGATATTTTGAAATATCGATATTGGGAAATAATACAAACATTTTTAAGAGTACATAATTCTAATTTCGCATATGTTCAAATATCAATGTTGAAAAAATTCTTAGAGGCGGAAAAACTAGCGATAGTTTTTAATATCGATATTTCCAAATATCAATATTTGGAAAAACCAATTTACATATAGGTATTAAAAAATGATTAAAATTTATTATTCTTTTAAATGTATGTTAAATTCGTGTGACCTTATTCTTAGCAGGTAATATATTCGAAAATATTGATTATAATCTGAAAATATAAATTAAAAGTGTTTGTTTTTTAATTTGGCCAAATCATGAATATTTTTAATCCAGAATGATTGCTGGTAATGAAAAATCGATTCTGTATCAAAATATTAAGGGTATGAAATCAAGGTGTAAGCATGTAGATGCTCCTTAAATCAGCAAAAAAGTCAGTTTACCCGCAAAGAAGATTTTTGGGATTTTTTTGGTTTTGTCTAGATTTCCATTTTATTATTCCTATTTGACACGTTTCGCTAACTCTGTAGCTTCTTCAGAACTGGCTATTTTCGATATTAAAAAGGGCAGAAATATAAAAAGTTTCTACAATAAAATATACATTTTTTAAGAAATCCACACAAATGCAATTTATATTGTCTGTAAAAATTCAGTAAAGGGGATTTATTCAAGTTTATTTGGTCATTTAGATGGGTTTTCGCATCTTTGAGACGGTTTATTTCGAAACTCTCCAGATGGTATACTTTTTTGCCTTCGTTATGTATATGTAGTATTTTAAATTCACTATTGAATAGATGGATCTAATTAAACATGCGAGGCTTAGTTCGAATTATATTTATGACTGAGAAAACTTCTTTCGTGTTCTTTAATTCTTATCTTGAAATATCTGCCTGTTTGTCCTATATAAGTTTTTGGACACGGCCCAAAATACAGTTAATATATGCCTGATTTATCTTTTTTGTTTGTTTTTGCTTCGCAATTTTTGATCTATTTTCCAAGGCTGTTATTGGTTTTAAAGGCTATTTTTCCATTGTTTTTGCATAACGCGTCAAATAGTAATAATAAAGTGGAAACCTAGACAAAACAGTCTTTCACAAAATATACAAAGAAGATTATGTTAGGCATTAGAATGATTAGGAAGGAATCGTTTATGAAGTTAAGAAGTTTAAGAGTCGTTACCTGAAAACCAGACCATAAATTAGGAGCAATACTATTTACAGCTAGGTGAATTAAAACGAGTAATCGATCAGAAACGGCTCGAGTTAGTCGAAAGAAAGGAAATGTCCTTTCGCAATGGCGTTCGATCGAGACAGGTCTATGCCACACGTGTCCCTGGCCATATGATACAAACTTTTACAACATGACCGAGATATTTTGACTCATCCACATTACTCGCCCGACATTGCATCCTATGACTACAATTTATTTAGATGCCTTCAAAACAGTTTAGATGGTATAAACTTTATTTCGTTTAAAGAATCATCAAAATCAACTGGATCAGTTCTTTAGCCAGAAACCGCATTATCCTTGAGGCTCCTTAACAATGTATCATTTATAGAATACCTCCTGACCTAAGATTTTCTTTCAGTCTGTTTTTCTTGTAATAAAATACCTAGTAGTAGGAGAGTTGCTATTTATGTATTTGGAATAATAAATAAAAGCAAATATTTATCATTGAAAATGGTTTTATTGTTTATCAAAATATTCCCCGCGATGATTGATACAGTTTTGCATACATTTGAACCAATTGTCATACTTTTTCCACTCCGATTGAGGTATCTCCAAAGAAACATTTTAAAAGCATCAACCGCTTCTTCTGGCGTCGAAAATCGTTGACCACGTAGTTTATTCTTCATAAATCGGATCAAAAAGAAATCATTGGGTACCAAATCACTACTGTACGGCGGATAACCCATCAATTCGATGGGTTATCCGCCATCAGATATTGAATTGTTCGGTTCGATGTGTGAGAGAAATTGCCATGGTCAAGAATGACGCTGTTTCGCTGGGTGTTTTTTCATTATTTATTGAAATATATATATATATATTATTTATTGAAAGACTTTTGCCAAACAAATGGTTGTGTACCATTCAGAATTGACCTTTAACGATTCTCTAGTCGTACTTTAGCCACATGTCCATTTATCCCAAAAAAAACGTAACCATTTGCTTCGAAGTGCTTCTTGCGCGAACAGCTTTGGTTGGATTTGGTTCATTTTCAAAGACCCATATAGTGGAATGCTGGTTACTTTTGGGCTCACACCTAGATCCATTATTCGTTACCTGTGTACATGTTATATACGGCTTTTGACGCACGAGGATTGTATTTTTTACACTTTAAGGTTATGATTTTGGTAATAAACACCACTTTGTTTTCAAATTTCCATAACATGCGCTGAAGCGAGGTAGTTTAATCAAATTTTCGTTAAACATAAGTTGGAGAACGCTAACAGGGGTATCCTATACATTCAACTCAAGCTTGCTCTTTTGCTCAGCAATGTTTTCATCACTAATTAATGAAAAATCCATTCAGATATAGTTAAACTAATAAGCAAAATAGCGTTACTTGTTCTGGATTAATCGTTGGTCACCTCACAAACACAAAACACATTTTTTTCAATCAACTATCATTACAGGCTGAATGAGTGTGTACAATAAATTTCGATATGTTTTTATTTGTTAATCTGCCACCACCCCCGTGACATAATTTATTACTATTTGCTTATATAACTTAATTGTTTAGGAAGACGTCGGTTGCGATAGTGGGACACCAACATGACTGAATTATTAATGTAAATTATTCAAAATATGTATTACATTTTAAAGTTTTCGAACATGCGTGTAGTAAACATGTTAAATTCTTAGTATAGTTAAGATAGGCAACCAACAATTAATACAAGTCACGGGGATGTCGAGACAAGACAAAGTGGATAGAGAGAAGGTATAGCATTACAAATAATTTCCATCTAATCTAGAAAGTTAATGTCCCACCTGAATAATTATTTGTTAATATAGTTTTCTTATAAGTTCGCGGGTGTTTCAGTGCCCTCTACATTAGAAAAACAGATAGCACGTGATTTAAGCATTTTCACATAGATGACAGCACCATAATAACAGGACTCCTAACGTTTGTCCACTCAAGTGATTCGTGTTTTGTTTTGTTTGGTAAATTTCTTTGAGTTTGATCTAAACATTCTTATGGAAATGTTAACGAATTATGTTATTTCTATGTTGATTTCTATTTCAGTTTTGTTTAATTTTTCTGATGTTTCATTAGCTCAAAGAAATATTTTTAACTGATGAGAACTAGTATATTCTATGAGAAAATCAAGAAAAATGTTTTGAAAAATTAGTACATATAAATCAGTTAAGAACAAACTGCCTGCATTTTGTTACGAAAAATCGCATATATGCAATGTATGCATTTTGTTTTTTTATTTATAACTTTGAGTACTTGATTTTTTTTATACTAATCACTAATGTATTACTATTACAGTAACACTCATTTCAATACCCACTTCTTGATTTTAGCTTCAGTTTGATATGATATGTCTGAACTGAAAGATTGACCAAATCAGATATAGCCGCAGGTTAACACAGTCTTTTGTAACATTTTCTGAGTGGGTTAATACAGTAATCCCTCGTCAGCCGCGGTTTCGTCTTGTAGGCTAACCGCGGTGGGTTTTCATCGCAACCTCGTGCAAACTGCTACTTTAATTTCCCATAAATTGTTTTATTGCCTTTTTCGTAACATGACCGGCCGTTGGTTACGCATTTACATATTTTGTATGTATCATTGTTTAAACGAAGTTGGTGACTAGGGAGAATTTTGTCAATTTCGTGAGTTTAATTATATAGTTAAATGTACATGTTCTAATTTTAAAATGTAATGGCGTCCACAGGCCAAGATTTTGTTAAAAGAAAGCGAAATGTAGTGACTCTTGATACAAAAATTCAATTGTTAACTGTCTTGCTGTCAACTGTCTTGCTGCAGGTGAAACGTATGCGAGTGCCGCGAAAAAGTTTAAACTGAATGAATTTACAGCAAGAATAATAAAAAAGAGTGAGCAATCTATTCGGGCCAGTATTTCGTGCGGTACTAGTACTAGTTATAAAGTTAGATGTTTTTCGCGACCTCTAACGATGGAAAAGATAGAAAGAGCGCTCGGATAGAAAGAGCAGCCGAATTATTCAAGAAAAAGCGGGCGTCGTTTCGAGAATCTAAAGTTAGGTGAGGAAACTCTAAGCTTCCAAGGCAGTAAGGGTTGATATGAAAATTATAAAAAGCGCTTTTTGCTACACAACGTAAACATTATTGGTGAGTCGGCTTCTGCAGATTACGCGGCGGCTAATCGGTATCCGACTGAATTCAAACAATTGATTCAAAGCAAGGGTTATCAATCAGATCAGGTATTTAACGCCGATGCGGCAAGTTTATTTTGGAAGAGGATGCCTGCTCAAACATTTGTGTCTCAAACCGAAAGATCTGCACCAGGATTTAAAGCTGCAAAGGATAGGGTTTCCCTTTTCTTTTGCTCTAATGCTTTAGGTAACCACATGATAAAGCAACTGCTCGTATACAAATCTCTTAATTCATGTGCTCTAAAAAATAAAAACAAAAATGATCTTTCGGTCTTTTGGAGAGCAAATCAAAAATGTTTGGTGACTGCAACATTGACTTATGATTTATATAATGTCCAATAATTTTGCATTATTTTCGAAAATAAATTTACCTTTATAATAAAATTAATATGTACAGCTCAATCAGGGAAATAATAGTTGCACGTCGTCCAAATCTATGACGCACTCACATTACAATGTGACCACCTCAACACCAAAATACTCAGACTTCGGCATTTGTATGATCGATAAAATTGTAAATGAAAAAGTAAGACGAAAAGTTTTTTTTTACGTTTTAACCAAAAATCTGTTTCGAAACTTCTGCTTGTCAACATAGGGGCTTTTCATTAGTTCACACAAAGTTTAATTATTCAGTTTCACTAAAACAACTTTCAGCATCTGAATGGCTGTTCATGTAAATTATTAAAGGATTAACTTTTAGTCTATCAAATACTCTTTCGCGATTCGACCATCTTTGAATCTCTTCTTCTTTATGTCTGAATGCTTTTCATCCAGATCTGTGGTGTAACTGTTCTGTGATGTAACAAAGCTTCTTTCCACATATCCAAACAGTTATCAATCGTTCTTCCATCTCGACCTTTATGACGATTGTTATACTTTTTGGCCACCACCCATATCATTTCTATAGGACTGAACATGCAATGATAAGGAGGAAGACGTAATAATTTGTGGCTAAACTCTTCAGCCATATGATCTGCCACATATTCTTTTTTAAGCTTGTTACTGAAAATAACACTATGAAACACAAACCTGACCCTTTAATTACTGCTTATCGAATAATGATTTGCAACAGTTCACTTTTCAACATAATGTTTTTAAAAGGAAGATTATATTCCGTCATCCATTCTGCAATTTCTGGTTTTGTCCATGCAATAGTTGGAGATTTATTCATCATTGTACTGTGATATGGTGCATTATCCATGACAATAACTGATGTTAAAAATAGAAAGTTATCTTTATTCATTTCTCCACGATAATCGCCTTTTTTTTAGAAGACGAGACTAACTTCGGAGCCTCTCGTTATGCCTCTGGCATAAAGCCATTCTTGTTCCCAGCATGTTGAACAATATATCTGCAATAACATGTTATTATTCACACGTCTTAAAACAATTATTAATGACAACATGACTTTAATGGCTCCTAAGTATTACGTATAGCACTCACGTTTTTTCATCAACTTTTGTACTCTTTACACTCCTCTTGTTATCATCTTGCCAAGAGTGACTCAAGACCATTTTGAAATATTCATGTTTCATCCAAATAAACAAAATGAAACAGAGATTCATTTTTGATATTTGGATACATCTTCAGAAATTGGATTCGTTTAAAGGCAATATTTCGAAGTTTCATCAGGCCCCTACGTGGATTATCTTTACTCCATTTGAAACCAATTTCTTTTAGAAGTGTTTGAAGCGAAGTTTTACATCCATCAAAAAGCTGCATGTTCTTTAGTTTTTCATGAATACTTTCAAGATTAACCGTTTGATCTGAAATAGTTCAATAAAATTTGATAAACATACAATATTACCATGTAAAGCTACTCACTTTTTTCATACATTTCATAGATTGATATCGAACTGAGCCAATATTAGTTACTCGTTTTGGATGTTGACGCTTTTTCTTCGGTGATTTTAACATTTCGTTATTCTTCAACTTTTTTGAAATTGTACTAACTGTACCAATACTAATATTTAGTGCAGCTGAAACTCGCGAAAAAAACTCCAATTAACCATGCGCCCTTCTAAGTTATCGATACACACCTCTCTCATAGCATTTTAAGGCAAAAGAGGAGCCCAATTCTCCCGTGACCGCTTAATGGTTTTGGCATTTTTTTTTGCAATTATAACAAATATAATATTTTGCAGAACTAACAAAAACAGAAACTAAACCTGAAAATAGCTAAAACAGCACAGAATACAGTAAAAATAATTCAGAAATGTTTGAAGGCATAACTCAACAAATTCACAGAATATAATCCACCGGCTCATCGCACTTTTATCTTATTTTAATAGGATTAGGGGAAGAAGGAAAGAGAGTGCTTTGAACTTTAAATTATTTTTTCTTTCTTATAGATTTAAATTGGCAATAGATTTCTGTAGATTGATGATTGATTTTATATATATATATATATATATATATATATATATATATATATATATATATATATATATATATATATATATATGTATATATATATATATATATATATATATATATATATATATATATATATATATATATATATATATGTATATATATATATATATATATATATATATATATATATATATATATATATATATATATATATATATATATATATGTTGCGAAATGACGTTTCTTTGCTATTAGGCCACCGAGACTAGTAGACCAAGTTCCATCAGTAGCCAGCCGAGCCCTTTTAGTCACATACATCGACCCGGGATCCCTCAGGCCATTTACCATCGCATCGAGGCCAAACTGGAAGTTTAATGGGTACATATTTCTAAGATTTGGATTTTGTAATATTGAAAATTGAGAATCGGCTTCAGGCTCCACATTGCGTACGGATTAGAGTTTGTTATTCACATTAAAAGTGTTTTTCAAGTACTCATGTGTGTATTTCGACCAAAAATTGTTATTTGGTCTTCGTTTTCTTTGTCATCTATAAGTCCTGTATAAATGTATTTATCCTGCATTTTCGTGAGTATTAATGTGTACCAACCACCACAAAGCACTCTATCGTCCCATTCTCCGAGCTATTTACAAGTTTGGCTCGTGACAATTCGATAGCCACCACCAGGCCGTAGTAACGAAACTTGTTGGCGCTTATGAAGGTAAGTAGGAGGTTAGAAACACAAGATTTTGTTAACGAGCCCACAAAGGTAGAGCTAGCTCGCAGGTCCAACAAAAATATATTTTAGAAGTGTTGCATTTTATTTTGGAAATGTAATTTCATATTCGTGCAATCTCTGTATAAGATCAAGGACTTTTTGAACGACCCTAGTATATGTTATGAGTATAAGAAGTAAGTTGAAAATATAATTAGTACAATTGAAAGTATAATTAGTTAAAAGCTGTTTTTGAACGAAAGTTAAAATAACTGACATGCCTTCATATGTAATGGATTTTCTAGTGGCATTAAACTAACAATACATGGTTTTTAATTAAAAAGATGTTCACTCTTATAAGCTTGTCAATGTAAACATACCATTAGTTAATTACCACGGACAATTATAGACAGTCAACGGTTTAACTGGACTTAAACGATTTTCCTCGTTGCCTTAATTAATTCACACAGTGCGCCGTTTTCCAGGCAAAAAGTTCCGCGTACACTTACGCAGCGTGTGATAATCACGTGTGAAATGATTTGTTTTCGGTTAGTCGAAGACGAGAATTACTGATCGCAAAAGTCAATAATACATACATTGTTTTCAGCAGTTGTGAGAAACATTTCCATTTTATGATTGCGAAAGTTACTCAGTGACATTTAATTGTGGAGACTGCCTTTGTTTTGGTAAGTAACAAGTTTATCTTTTCTTGTGAAAGGTTAGTTCCTTCAATTATTGTGAATGGAATATTTTCGTAAATATTCAATGCGTTTATTGCATTTTTCTGTGAAGAGTTTTTAATTACTTAAAATTATTTCGTGAATATACGTATATTAAATTATGTTATTATTAGGTCTGCGTTTTTAGACACGATATTTTCTTAAATATCCGAATGTATTAAACAAATAGAAAATATGACAAAAGATAAAAATAATGTGTAATGACCATTCATTTAGAATTTTTAAAACTTTCATTATTCAATAATCATAAACATTACACAGGTGGTTTAAAAAGAAACAGATTAAAAATATAAAGATCTATGTCAAACTAGAATAATTTTTTTCCAAAACATCTATATTACAAAATCATTTATTTTGGGGTTATTACCTATTGGGTAAACAAGTTTATTAACTGGTTTAGTCAAATTAAAGATAACCAAAATCAAATGAAAACTAATTGAAAAGTGATTCTCGATTTCGTCGCCGAAGATGGTGAATATTATTTGGTTATATTGGAACCGAATACTCCGAATACAGTCAGAATATCACGCTCATAAAAACTGAATGTCACTGCACGATAATGCACGCTCGCACTATTTGAAAAGTTCACTGGTTTCGCTTAAATAAAATTCTGAAATTGAAAATGTTATATTTCAAGGGGAGCTTATCTGGCGTATATATATATATATATATATATATATATATATATATATATATATATATATATATATATATATATATATATATATATATATATATATGCTTTAAAGCGTGAGGATGGCACAGTGTGCAGGACGCGTACCCGAATGTTAGAGATTGTCAGAAGGTTTTATTCCCAGTTATATGAAGATCAGAGCCAGTCAGGGACAGCAATACCCACGGAAGAACAATATATAATACCAGATATCCTAGTGGAGGAAGTAACAAATGCTATAGAATTGATGAAGAACGGCAAGGCTCCAGGAAAGGATAGTGTAACTGTCGAAATGCTAAAAGCTGGTGGTCGGACGTTACATAAAACACTGGCAAAATTATACTCAAAATGCCTCAAAGAACAAAAAGTACCTGACTTATGGAAAAATGCAGAAGTGATCCTTTTACATAAAAAAGGAGCACAGGAAGATTTAAAGAACTACCGTCCAATAAGCCTCCTATCAGTGATGTACAAAGTTTTCACTAAGATAATTTCTAAAAGAATATTTAAAAAACTGAATGACGCGCAACCAAGAGAACAAGCAGGATTCAGAAGTGGATTCAGTACAATGGATCACATCCAGGTTGTACAGCAGGTCATAGAAAGGCACAACGAATACAACATGCCACTGTGCTTGGCTTTTATCGACTACGAAAAAGCATTTGATTCCATCTCCAAGCATGCGATAATGGATGCACTGCTTAGCCAAGGTGTAGAGAGAGCCTATGTAAACCTATTAGAATCGATATATGATGGAGCTACAGCCACAATTCACCTTGATGATCTTGAAGTGGGAATTAATATAGAACGAGGTGTACGGCAGGGTGACGCAATATCGCCTATTCTTTTCTCGGCTGGCCTTGAAGAAGTATTCCGTAAACTGGATTGGGAACAGGATGGGGTAAAGATCAATGGTGCAAACTTAAACCATCTTAGATTTGCAGATGATATTATTCTCATTTCACAAGACCCAGAGGAGCTGCAAAGACGCATACAAGAACTGCAAAGGGCTGGCGAACCATTTGGCTTGAAAATAAACCTGAAAAAGGTTATGTTCAATAACTTCGCTCAGGACAGAAGAATTTCAATTTTAGGAAGGGATTTAGAGATTGTGGACAGCTTTGTATATCTTGGGCAGAGGATTTCCATGGAGGGGAATACCGCCCGGGAGGTGGAACGGCGTGTTAAATGTGGCTGGCAGGCATTTGGTAGGCTCAACATAGTGTTTAAGAGCAGACTCCCACTTTGCCTGAAAAGAAAAGTATTCGATCAGTGCGTTCTACCCGTTATGACATACGGAAGTGAAACCTGGACACTCACATCGCAATCAATTCAAAAACTTCGGGTGGCACAGAGGGGAATGGAAAGATGTATGCTTGGCATTACAAGACGAGACAGAAAGTCCTGCGCATGGATCAGGGAACAAACAAAAGTCTGTGACATCATTGGAAGAGTAAAACAGTTGAAATGGAGATGGGCAGGCCATATAGCGAGGCGATGGGACGACAGATGGACCAAGGCAATCCTGGAGTGGATACCGCTTGATCGCAAACGTCCGCGAAGAAGACCGAAAGCACGATGGACTGATGACATCGTTAAGTATATTGGACCCGAGTGGCAGAGGAAAGCCCAGGACCGTGAAGGTTGGAAGCATGCTGAAGAGGCCTTCATCCTGCAGTGGATCGATACGGGCTGATGATGATGATGATGATGATGATATATATATATATATATATATATATATATATATATATATATATATATATATATATATATATATATATATATATATATATACAATTAATTACCCGTAAAATAAACGTATGAATGTGAAAAATAAATGGAAAATATTTTGTTTTCTCAGCGATTTACAAAATAAAACTGAAATAAGTTGTTTGTGCACGTTCATTTTATTTAAACCATTCAGAATTTGGAAGAGATGGCAAGCAAGACCATACGATGAATATGTTGCTTTGCTATCTTCGCAATATTTTGTTTTTAAACAGTTTAAAGATTATTGTTCTTATCCAGAGTTAAAAAAGTAAATTGTTACAATATAATTTCAATCAGAAACAAATATTTATTCCCCATAGATATATAGTTTATAGTTATATAGTTTAACCATAGATATAACTGATACTAAGACGAAAACAATTCACCTGGCTATTTTCACTATGTTGCCGCAACTTCACTACACTTTTTTTCAGTCTTCACTTTTCTCCTCTTTTCAGATGTGGGAATTCGCTGTATTGCGTTTGGAGAAAAATAAAATTTTTCGTCGTCCCTCGTTGATGATGTCATGCTGATATCATTTTTCGGCGCTGCTCAGGCTGCGTCTTTGTAGCGGGGATATGTGATGGTTTCTTCTAAACTCTACTCTTACGGGCTGGTAACAGAGTTGTTTGACTAGAGCGATTTTTTTCTCATTGCGAGGTAAGGTTTCTTGCACTATCACAATGGGCTTTTTCTGCTTGCTTTGCCATCTCGTGATGGAGGTGGGATGAAAACTTAGGTGATGAAGGTCTGTTCTGACATCATTGGTTGGAATGGATTCCAGCACGCCCTTGACCAGGACGCCCAGGTTTCTGTTACTTGTGTTTGTTGTCGAGTGAGGATGATATTTCGATATTTCGTTGAGAAACTCTATGATGTTTTTCCAATCGGATTCCATTTCCAGGACCAAAAGGACCCTGTCTGGCCTCGTTTTGGTTGGCATAACAGCCACTTTAAACTTTTTCAGGATGCGCATGACTTTCTGGAACACTGATTTGTCCTTCAGAACAATCAGCTTAGGTTTGGTAGTGGTTGTAGTAGATGTTACTGCTGCCTCTGTTTTTGATTCTTGTGCGGTTACCGACAAATCTTCTGGTTTGGTGGTCGAAGTGGACGGATAAGAAGCAATTGGTACTTGCGAAGGCTAACTTGCCTTCGCCTTTTGCGTATTCTTCTCCTTCTTTTTCTCCTTCTTTGAGGTCTAATTTAATCTCGATGACTGGTGTTTTGATCACTCTGGTGGGTGGTGTGGTTTTTGGAGTTGGTTCTTTTTCTGGTACCTTGATTTTTGGTGCTTTTGAAGAAACATCATCGTCATCGATGGAATCGCAAATTGCTGCTCTGTATTTTTTATAGCATTCAATTACTTTTTTTGCTGACTTATCAGCTTCTGCGATCTCTTTGCGGCGTTTTTTGTTTTCTTCCTTCAGCCTGCAGATTTCTTGGAATTGAACAGTAATGGTATCTAAATGCTCAACATGCCGAAGAAGATTGAGCCGAAGAAGAGAGAATGCCGAAGGAGATTGTGGCAAAACGTCATGACTCTTCACTGAAAGAACGAATTGATACCCGGAATAATTTAGAAGCAATATAATCGCTGGGTGCACTGCGGAAGCACCTCGAAGCGTAGGTCATGGAGTTTTTCAGCAACAATTTGGGACGTGTGTGTAGGCACATCATTGAATATAAAACTATAGGAAGGAGCATATAATTCCGTAAGTGGGACCAGAATGGTCGCTGTATATGGCCGACTAATGTTTCCTGTTTGGCAGTGGCGTAGGGTAGTCAGTAATCAATCATACATATATATATATATATATATATATATATATATATATATATATATATATATATATATATATATATATATATATATATGTATATATTATATATGTATATGTATATGTTATATATATATATATATATATATATATATATATATATATATATATATATATATATATATACATATATATATATATATATATATATATATATATATATATATATATATATATATATACATATATATATATATATTCGTAAATGAAATAAATAGTCTTAATATTTACAAATTTATTTATTATTAAAATCCATATATTCTTTCTGTATTTAGTTGTTCACTGTTCCTTAAACAAAATTAACTATGTATATGTACTACGAATTTTTTCAAAATTGTAATATGTAATTTTGTGTGTGCCGTAATTTCAAACGTATAATTAGTCAATAAATAAACTAGTGTTAGGTATAAACTCGGGAATAAACTCATTCTTCACAGCAACCAAAAAAAGCTAATTTTCAAGTGTAAATGCTATGAAAGATATTTATTAAAATGATAAAATAAAAAAATGACATATTTTAAACAGTTCACTGCAATTGTTGGAACAGCATTTGGTAGTAGTTTCAATTTTACCTTAGAAGTTCGACAGTGTGAAGACACTCCTCAGCAGATTGATGGCAACATAAAAACCTACTGGGATTTGGAACAAAGTCTTTATTTTTAATAAAATTAATCCACTGTGTTCTTTTATTTGGAATCTGGGAAATCTTGAAAAAATGGTTTAATAACATGAAATCTAAATCAAAATGCAAGTCACATTTAAATTTATTAGTACAATAATTTCCGAAAAGGATTATAAAAAGGTAACATTCTGTATTATTAGTTATATTTTATAGATTATATGAGTAAAGTAACATGTTTTATATGTATGAAACGAAAACTAAAAAATAATCTGAATTTTTAAGGTCCATTATCTCAGAAAACTAAACAATTTATAACATACGTTAAAAAATTAAGTTCTAAAAAAAGATAATCACTATCTTGAATAACATTATGATTATATTATTTTTCCTAAATCAATTTGACTACGCCTATGCATGTCAGGCGATATGTTAGCTTCATAACTTTAAAATTTCACTCAAACAAAATACGTTTTTATTTTTAAATAATTGACAAATTTAGATTTAGAAGCACTTACCTCTATGTAATGTTACTCCTGAATTTTGATTTTTTCGTATCAGGGAACAACCACAAGACGCACAACTAGCCATATTTTGTGTAGTTACCTTACTTCCGATATTATTGCTTTTATTGTCAATATAATAAGTATTGGATATGTATTTAGACTAGAACACACAAAAAGAGTATTTCAGTATACATATTCGGCACTCATTATTGATTAAAACATACTAAAATTGCACAAATCTACTATTAAATTTCTATGTTATTGTCACCAACTATCAAAATTCCAAAACAATGTGTCATCTGTGGTGTTTTAGTATGGCTGTTTCCGTCTCCATTTATATGTGCATAAAGATATGCAAGGCTCTTTCCTGTTAGTTTTATATTCAAAGAGACACATTAACACTTTAACCGAAAGACGGTCTCAAGTTACGTAAAGTGAAAGACCTGATCTGAGTGACCATATTCGATTTTGTTGCCATTTTTTATTACTTTGTTATTGTTATTACCAAAATCATTGATGCAGGAGTTAAATTAAATATATTGAATAAAAAAGAACATTTATTGTCAATAAAAAGAAAATTAATTGACAATAAAATATTAATTATTGATACAGTTAATTTAAAATATAGTTGACCAAAAAAAAGTAAACCTAAAATAAAGTAAATCAAATGAAAAATTCTCTATATAATTGTGAAGTACCTGAAGTAGGAACCATCAGCGCACAGTCTATACAAACATTTTTGCAATGTTCTAAACAACTAGCGTTAGAACAGCTGTTGCATTTATATTGTGTTTTCCTTTATTTGGTGTGTGGACACTTACTACATGGTTTCCGTTTTTGGAGCTTATGTGTGGGAGCTGCTGTTCCTGCCTGCTGTTCGCTATCTGGATTTGAAAGTGATTGATGATACAATATGTGGTTTTAGTTCTCTTGGAATATTTTGAATCGAAAGTCTTCTTCTCAAGTGCGGTTCAATTATATCCTTTGTCAAATCTCTCAGGAATGAAAAAGGGTTTAACAAAGGTGCATCTATGTAGCTTTGATAAAGGATAAAAAAATTGACGCTACTAACAGTTACTATTCTATAGAATACAGCGAGCGGCCATCTTCTAGTTCTTCTGTTTGACCCGTATACCGCGTAACTCGTACCTAGTAAATCGACCGCGCATTTGGTTTCGTTGAAAAAGCAAATTATTTCCGGTGGTTATATTATTTTGTGGGTTTATTTTTGCTCTTTGGTGCATACTTGAAATCAGCACTGTTTTACTTTTTTTTTAGACACAAAAGGAACAAGGGTATTTGACCCATTGAAATAATGATCAGCTGATCCTATAACTCTGCTGTTACTAGAAAGAAATTTCTTTGGGATCACCAGTTTAACTTCCCGCATTGTACCAACATAAGTTAAACCTCTTTTAGCAACTTTATCATCAGACTCAATAGAAGTGAAACATTTGTCACATATCACGTTCCTGTACGTAAGTTCAACTACTTTACAAAGTTGTACAACATACTGAGTTGGTGTTTCCAAGTTTATTTCATTTGGTGTCAATCTTATGCTATCAGAATCCGCTCTCGTATAAATGTACGCGTTCTAAAGGTAGGATGTCTTTACACCACACAAGCACATTATTTTCACGCTATATTTCTTAGGCTTTTTAGGCATATACAGGGTGTTCTCTAATTAATGGTCCACAGCAAAACTGCAGATTTTTTTGATAAAAATATTGCGATATAACACAATTTACCTTAGTCCAAAAGTTAATAGTAACCAAGATGTTAGGATGTTAATGTTATAATTTCATTTTCAATTATCGTCAATAAATTTCTTAAAATGTATCTTTCTTGAACGAAATTTGGTAGTGGGATTTTTTTAAGATAAGAAATTTAAATGTCTCGAAAATTTTTATATAGATTGTAGTGGGCGCTATCTGCGACACTTTTTTACGTTTCAAAGGTCACAGTGTTTTTAATGAAAATATTAATTTTGTCCATCTTATCTACGTAAATAGGGTATACCTTACAAATATCGCTCCGAGTTACCGTTTTGTAGATATCTGCGTTTAAATTGTTCATTGCACTCTTTTAAATTGCGCTTTTGAAATATAACACTTTTCTTAAAGTACGTAGGCTATGATTAAAACGAATACATCAAGGTGACTTTTGCATTGATTGTTGAGTATTTAAATAGTTAAAATATTATTAAATTATTATAATAATAATTTTAATACACTATAGTAAAATAGTTTTTGACAGATTTTCACTTAAGTCAAGAACAAAATGCCCAGACATAAATTGTTTTCTAATGCAAGATGATAGGCATATACGCGCAGCGAAATTTTAATAGAAATCGGTCTCATCGAATGTATTTGGCACATATCCACGACGAAGACAACCGGATTTTAAAATTTTCAAAAATCTCTACGACAGACTGGGCGAAACAGGTTTTTTTCGTCCGAAACGAGATTCCACAGTTCGTCCGAGACTCGAAGACTCTAACCACCGACCAGGAAGAAGAAATTGTGGTTCGCGTAACCCAAAACCCCGAAGTAAGCACAAGACGCATTGCTCTGGGAGTTGAGGTAGGCCACCGTTTCCAAAATTGTTCACGAGG
Organism: Cosmopolites sordidus; assembly: GCA_031761425.1. Taxonomy (NCBI): domain Eukaryota; kingdom Metazoa; phylum Arthropoda; class Insecta; order Coleoptera; family Curculionidae; genus Cosmopolites; species Cosmopolites sordidus. The sequence goes on along the minus strand of JARFXV010002171.1, from coordinate 51,054 downwards.
ACGGACTGTATCCGTTTCACTTCACGACTGTACAGTATCTATTGGAAGCAGATTTGTCAGTTAGATTGGAATTTGCTCGTTTCTGTCGTACCCAGCAAAATGTCGACCCCATGTTTTTAAAAATATATTGTTTACAGACAAAGCAACGTTTATACGTAGAGGTGTATTCAATTTTAGAAATAAACATGCAGGAGATTTAGAAAATCCACACCTATTAGTATCCGAACGCCATTTCCAATCGAATTTCAAATTAACGTTTGATGTGGTCTTATTGGTGATTATATAATGGTTATGGTGATTATATAATAACCCAATGGTCCATTCGAATTACCACCTAATTTAAACGGTGAACTATATCTTCTTGAACTAAAACAAAAAAAGGGAAAGCAAACACAAATGTTATGTTTCAAAAGGGCAATTTAAAATGGTGCAATGAACATTTTAAACGTAGATATCTAGAAAACGGTAACTCGAAGCGACATTTGCAAAATATACTTTTTTAACGTAAAAAAGGTGAATAAAATAATATTTTTATTAAAAACGCCACTACACTAAGGCGCAAAAAAGTTGTGACCTATCAAACGAAGAAAAGTGTCGCAAGCAGCGTCCTCTACAGTTTACATAAGAATTTTTGAGACATTTAAATGTTTTATCTTAAAAAACCCTCCACTAACAAATTTCGTTCAAGAAAGATACTATTTAAGAAAGTTATTGACGAAAATTGAAAATATAGTTATAACTTTAACATCCTGTATCTTGGTTACTATTAACTTTTAAACTATAGGGAAGTATGAATATATATGAACTATATATTTGAAGTTGGGTTTAAATTGTAATATTCTTAGTCAACAAATTTGCAGTTTTGCTGTCTACCATTAATTAGCGGACAGCCTGTATATCTTGAAGCCACACCTATCACGAAATAGCACTAGCATTTTATCGATTGTCAGATTTTCAGTAGGACAATATGCTTTTGGCAAGTGCGTGTAATATTTCGGTAATAGGAACTGCCTTATCTGTTGCCTCTTTCAACTAGCGGGTACTTGAATCGTTAAAGTGCAAGGCCGATGTCAAAATTTCAAAACGTTTTTGACACATTGTAGCATTGAAATAGGGTCTATTTGTAACATATTTTGAAAAAAATTACTTCATTTGTTCAAGGGCACTTTTGAAAATGCTCGACATGACTAACAAGTCAATATAAGCTTCCATTTCGATAACGTCTGTGTCTCGGTAGTTAGATTTTTGTATTTCGATAGTGGGGCCTAACGAGTTTCTCAGAGAGGAATGTTTTTGATTTGTTCAAAACAATTGAACAATCATTTGGACCATATCATTGGCAAATAAAAATTTCCAAACTTTGCCCTTGTCAGGCATACTTTCTAAAGCTTTTGCAGGACCTGCAAGCCCAGGTGATCCGCTAATAATATTTTTACTAGGAGTACGAGCATCTCTATTTGGTTCTTTAGTTGGCCAAAAATAGGGCGATCCAGATTTATTTTCCTTCGTCCGGCTAAATATATAATCAGGAAGCGATATCTGTATGACGCGACTAGCAAAGTCAGGGTGCTTACTTTTTTATGTTTCTTGATGGGTTTTTTTTCTCCATTGTGTACAAATAAAATGAACAATCTAACAAACAATAAAAAGAAAAGTAAATATAGTTTGCGTAAGGCGAAAGACCTGGTCTGTCAGACACATGACAAATTAATCTATCTAGGCCAAACACAGACAGTCAACTAAAAATTCATAATGGGAGGTGGATAGTGGATAGGAGGCTACTGAAAACCACAATTCAGTCCAGAAAGCAGGGTTGCCAACATTCAAGTTTGAAATTTCCCTACTAATCTCGCAGACCCATCTCTCGGTTAATGTGTTAGCGCGGTGAAGGAGCAGTTTCATTTTGGATGAAATAATGACGAACTACGAGGTATATTTTTTAAATAAGGTCCGTTTTTTAGTAGAAAAAAAAATACTATAAATATCATTAAAATATTTTTTCATTTTCTATATACTTTTATCTACTTTTCTACATAATTTCTATTTTTGTTCCAATATTTGGAACTCAACTTGGCTCTACTCATGAAACTCATGAAACTCATAGAACTCATGTTGGCTCAACAAATTTTTGAATTCCGACGTCAAAGAAATCGGCCGCCAGTGAAGAAGTCCAATCTATGATTGCAATTTTAATTGATTGTTGTGCGTCTGTGCATAAAATCCACTAACAAAATCCCTTTCCCGTCCCAAAAGACAGTTGTCATAAACTTTCGTGCTGAAATTGTCTCTTTGACTTTCATGGTTGAACTCGGGAGTCATTTGAGACAGCCAAGTCTCCTCTCCTGTAACGACGTGATCTAACAATTCATCTCCTTCCTGATTGTATCCAGTCAAAAATGATAAAGCACAGCCCATTCTCTTTGCTTTGTAATTGTCAGAAAACAGTCTTGGGATCCACCGAGAACACACTTTTTGATAGTTGAGTTTCTCCGAAATAGTGGTGTACAAAACAGACCTTGAAACCTATGGAAATTCACTTGATAACTTTGAAATCGTGAATCATCACCTCTCTCGAATTTTCTTGTCCACATCACGAACTAAATCTTCAGAAATCAGAGGATAACGGCCAGGGCGTGGCTCAGCATGAACATTGACCCGCCCGTCCTTAAACATTCTCACCCACTTTCGAACGTTACTGTCACTCATAATATTATCATCGTAAACCTCACAAATCTGACAGTGAATTTCCGCTGCTGCCAAGTTTCTTGCAATCGAAAATTGAATTACAGATCATATCTCACTGCCGGCAGGCGACTTAATTTTCTTAGCCAATATAAACTTCTACAGCTCAGCACGCGGACAGACGATACGGCAGCAAATGGTGCCTAAAAGCGCGCTCTCATTCAAAAACGGACCTTATTTAAAAATACCCCTCGTATTTCATTTATAGCATAAGATTTAATGGATTACATCTGGATAAACACATCAACATTTTATTTTATTTACAAATCACGTTATATGGATATTATTTGCTACAGACGCAATGAATTACAAAACAAAAATAAAAATAATATTCTTTGAAGTTCTCTATGCATATTATAGAAAATCTGTTTTTGTCATATCAGCGTGCGGACAACAAAACATTAGAATGAAGATGTCACGCCACTGACTGAGAGATAACTTATCTGCCGGTAAATTTAATGCCGAACATCAATATAATTATAGTCAGAATTTAAAATTTTAAATGGTTTTGTACGGCTGTGTGTGAGATGCTGTGATTGACCTAGTAAATATTGTGAGATCGAGTAAAAGAACCGTAAGTCTTTTTGTTATTAGTTTAGTTAATTGTAATAAGTACGCATTTCAAAATTTAGGATTTCTGGCATTATGTTGTTGAAAGGATCGCAGACAACGATTAAAAATTGTTTAAAAAATTGTAGTTGTAATAGGTTGACCAGAAATTATAAAGAATCACATTTTTCAATTAAAATTTCTACGAATTTTTAGTTCTTCCCATCGTGGTTACGGAGTATAAACCATAATATCCGAATATAGTTTTTAAAGTTTGAAACAATTTAGATTGCCATTTTTATTTTTTGTGTATTTTTTATCAAACATTTTTAACAAAAATTATATATTTTTATTTCCAGAAACATTCTTATATCTTACATTACTTTGATATTTTGCATTATTGATGTACATTGTATCATGTAACACAAATTAATTGTATACAATTAAATTAACATATATGATATAACACTAAAAAATTAAAGAGTCCTTAAATAAAACACGGAATATTCATTTATTCATCCACACTTATTTTGCCCTCGTCAAAGTAATCCCTTCATGCAATAAGTGAATTCCAAAGTTTTTTTTTCAGTTGTTCCACCAAATCGGCTGGCGAAGTCTCTCGAATATCCACAAAGTGGTTTTTTCAATAAAAAAAATAGAAAAAAAAGTCACTCGGTGCTATATCTGGTGAATGTGGTATTTATGGGACGGTATTTGTTTGATGTTTCGCAAAAAAATTGACAAACATTACTGCGGTGTAGGATGGTGTGTTGTTGTTTAAACAAAAATCATGAATTGTTTTGCCACAAATCTGAATCTGCTGAATTTGATGTTGGGGATATATTACCTTTAGACCAATGGCTTATTAAGCAAGCTATTGATGAAGCTGTTGACAACAATCTACTTCTGAGCATAGTTAACTAAAAATAAATCTGACCAAAAGGCTATGAAGTTTTTTCGATCTGAAATTCCACTGTTGGCTGAAAGGTGGCAAAAATGTAGAGAAAGTTGGGAAAGTTGGACTTTATTCATAAATAAATCTCAAACGTAGTCAAAGAAGTTGAGAATTGTCTTATTATCTATATATATATATATATATATATATATATATATATATATATATATATATATATATATATATATATATATATATATATATATATATATATATATATATATATATATGAGGTATATGGCTGTCGCTATAGAAACTCAAAGATTTTGAAACAATAATGTTAATTGTATCGAAAAAGTTAATTTGATATATAGTAATATTAAAAAAATGTACGGACCTTATATAAAAAATACGTTGGTGGTTGTGAGAGTTACTAATTTGTGTGAAAATGTTCACTAATAATTAGAATATGAATTTTGCAGATGCTGCATAAGTAGATAGTGTCACTTTTACAGTAACGACCCTTTTTCTGACTTTTTACCTATTTTATTACAATATGACCTCTTTATAATTTGTTACTGAAGAATGTTATTCAATCTTGTCGCATCTGGCAACATATTCGATATTTAGCCGAAAGTTAATGATTTTTATCCATCCTCCGGTAGCTGCATAATTTCGCACTCATAAAAGTTATGAGGTTTCTGGCTTAAGAACCGATCAAGGCTTTTGCATTTATTTCAAGACAGTAAAGTTTTATCATCCCAGTTCTTCTGAAGCTATTTAAATAAATGTTAGTCGGAGGACGCAAGTTCAGAACAGTACGGTAGATGGACTCAAAACATCCTAGTCAACTTGTAAAAGTTTATGTCGGGTTGCCAAAGACATGTGTTATCTACCATTGCCTCTATAGAACGCAATGCCCTTTCTGTTGACTAATTCATGCCTCTTCTGATCGATTGTTCGCTTTAATACTCCGAGTTGTAAATAATATTTCTCCGAATTAATGCCGTGGTCTTCAAGTTATAACTCATAAATTATCATAATGATTTCCTTCCAATTTAATCAAATGCATAACTTTTTTTTTTCGGATGTAAACTGTCACTTGAACTAATTGAAGGGTCATATTTGCGTTTACTCCATGGTATCTTATGATTAACATTATTATACACAATTTATTTTTAACTACCTCTAAGCATCCGCTTTAAAAATTGATCGATTTCGTTGCGTTTCAATAAAGTGTCGCAAATAAAAATTCGGCTCATCAAATTAATTATGTTAAACTACATTAGATTGTGACATAAGGATGTTATAAGTTAAGTAATCAACCGTGGAATTGTCATTCCACTGCACCACTATGTGGAAATCGATACACAAGTAAAGATCTCGTTCTTTCTTTTCAAGATTTTATTACTTTCAAGAGGACATTTATTAGTTCTATTTTAACATATTTTGTTTATGTCGAAACTTTTGCATTCTTCTGAATTTGTAATAATTTGCTTGAAGTTGCACTAAATATAAAACACAGCGGATAACTGTTAAAATTGCACAAGTGTTGCAATCGTAAATAGAGGTACCTATTCTCATTATGGCAACTGAAATAAACATAATATGAGTCTTATTAATGACATATACATATGTTCAACATTATGATTATATTATAATTAAATTATCTGACAAAAAATATAATCATGTGTTCCTATCTAACTAAAATAGGATATAAATATTACGAAAATAGGATGTTATAACCAGCAAAATAATTATCTATACCTACAATATTAAAATACAGAACGACAGTTATGATTAAATAGCAATGTGACTTTAAAAATGAAACACAAAGTATTTATTTATTTATCTAAATTTATTTTGTCTTTTTTAAAGCAATCGATTCTCACTGTAATAAATTTATTCCAACATTTTTTTCGGTTTTAATACAGTTTGTATACTGTATATACGATTCTGGTATTTCTTTTAAAGCGGACAATGATGCATTCTGCTGATGGCTTCTTGAATATAATAATTGAATGTAGCTTGAATATAAACCTGAAAAAAAATCATGTTTAATACATTGCTCTCACATGCACAGAAAAAACGATTGGTGATTACCTAACAAGTAAGAACTTCTTAATCGAAGATGTGGTAAAACCTCATAAAGAGAGAAAAAAGGGGAGAAACAGTCACCAAGAGACGCCTCCCTATCCTCTTATTTTACTCTGTCTATCACACTGCCCGCTCACACCTACCAAGAAAAGACGGATCAGCATTGTTAATTAAAGAAATCATAAAACACTACATAAATGTTGAATATGATACCCCTGAGATACAAGCGACAGCTGTGACAGTCCAGATGAAATCTAAAGACATCATAATTGCTGCAATATATTGTCCAGCAGGAAAGTCACCAAAGGAGGAACATTTTACTTGCTTCTTCAGGTTATCACGAGATCGCTTCATTATCGGAGGCTATTTCAATGCCAATCACACCTACTGGGGCTCTGCTAACATTACGCCGAAAGGAAATCAGCTGTACGCAGTTGCAAAGAGAATGGCCTGCCATTTCCAATCAACAGACAAACCAACGTACTGACCTACGAATAGAAATAAAGTGCCAAGTTTAGTCGACTTCTTCGTGCTGCGCAACATTGCATCCACATATGTACGCATTGAACAAAGCTTTGACTTGGCATCTGAGTACGTAATCACCAAGTAAGAGCCCCCATATTTTACTAACGGGAAAACTGATTGGGATGGATTTCGAACAGATTTTGAACAGAGAATTGAGCTAAATATAACCCTGAAGACGAAAGAGTAGCTAGACTATGAAGTTGAAAAACTAGTGGTTGATCTACAGCAAGCTGCGTACAATAATACACCCAAATTGAAGCCAATAATACCAGGAACTACGTCAAAGAAATTAGAGATCTACTACAGGAAAAAAGAAAAGCTCGGAAAACATGACAGCAAACTTGATCCCCGGATGACAAAAGTTTTCAAAATAAACAATGTAAACGGCTCAAAAATGAAATCACAACCATCAAGAATAAAAGCTTTTAGAATTACCTAAGTAAGTTAACAGATCACGAAAGCTCTAAATCTATTATGAATCTGGCTCATCTTTTCAACGCTATATTACGGATCAGGTCGTGCCAGTGCAATGGAAGATTGCTGAAGTTATAATGATTCTGAAACCTGGAAAAACACCTGAAGGCAAAACATCATATCGCCCAATATCCTTGTTGCCGATTATATCCAAGTTATTCGAAAAGCTGCTCCTACAACGCCTCAAACCCATTATAGAGGAGAAGCATCTTATTCCAATGCATCAGTTTGGATTCCGCATTAAGCCCTCGACAATAAATCAAGTACATCGAATCACTGATGTAATCGAGAGAGCACTAGAAGAGAAAATATATGTGCAACGATATTCCTCGATGTGGCCCAAGCATTCGACCGAGTGTGGCACTAGGGCCTCGAATACAAGCTGGAAAAATATCTACCACAACAAATGAGCCAAATTCTTCATTCATACGTCACTGACTGTCACTTTAGAGTGAAGCATGGTGAATATTATTCAGATCTTAAAAAGATATGTGCTGGAGTGCCACAAGGCAGCGTTCTCGGATCTTTCCTTTATTTGCTGTACACCAGCGATATCCCGCAGAGCAGTGGAGTAGTGACGGTAACATTCGCCGATGATACTGCTTTACTCGCTATTGGAAATTAAATTCATTCAGCTACAAACAAACTCCAAACAGCTGTCAACAATGTCACCAATAGAAATCTAATATAAAAGTCATTCAGACGTTCTAAAATAAAGTAGTTCGCAGTATTGTCAATGCCTCGTGGTACATCCAAAATTAAGACATCTATCGACACCTGAAAGTGCCTATGGTCGAAGATGAGATCAAGAGGATTGCAAGCAAACACCAGAAGAGGCTGGACAGCCATGCGAATGTCGAAGTGATCTCGTTACTCGACAACAACGGATTTATTCGGCGGCTGAAGAGACTGAAACTGTTCGAATTAGTGTAGTGACAATGAAGGGTGCCCGGAATTTATTCTGTGCGTGTGTCAGTCACATGGAAAGAGTGTTTAGTGTATTTTGGAGCACGTCGCTGGACATGTATCTACCAAAGAGATGATTAAGATAAGTTTTGGTTTTTAGTTTAGATAATAGAAAAATATTGTTAGTTAGATATATTTAATCTAGTCACAATTTGTAATGTCTATACGACAGAATTAGAGAATAAAAAAACACATTTGCCAAGAAAAGAAGAATTTCTATTTTTGAAAAGGATTTGGATATTGTGTATCAATATATACAGCTTGGGCAGGGGATTTTAATGAGGGGGGGGGGGTGTACCACCTCGGAGATATAACGGCGTATTAAATGTGGCACGCACATATTTGGCTTAAGACAATGTCTAAGGAAAAGCTTCCACGTCTAAAGAGAAAAGTTTTTAATCAGTGCGTCCTGCTCCTTATGACTTACAGAAGTGAAACCTTGACATTCACATTACAATCAGATCAAAAATTTCAGCACAGTAGCACAGAAGGGAATGAAAAGATGTATGCTTGGCATTACAAATAAGACAAAGAGACCTACACATGGATCTGAGGACTTACGAAAGTATATGATATCACTGAAAGTGTAAATGACTTGAAATGAAGATACCGTAGGCTATATAGCAAGGCTATGTGATGACAACTGGATCAAAGCAAACCTCTGGTGTTTACAGAAAATATGATGGATCAATCAGATCATCAAATCATTATATATATATATATATATATATATATATATATATATATATATATATATATATATATATATATATATATATATATATATATATATATGCAGTGTCAGAATTCTCTGGACTGCGTCAAATGAGACAACTGTGCTGGGTGTCATCAGAACACACAACAACCTGCGTCTCCTCCTAAATGAGCATTTTGTTGATTGTTTTACTGGGGACGGGCCTCACCCATCCCTTCCATTGAAGGGCACATGTTTCGTCTTTTGATGTTTAGATTCTTCAGGGTACCGACATGTGCTCTCTCATCAAGAATAGGAATATCCCATCCACAGTCAACAACCCATATTTTTCGCTGACTTCCCGTCGGATGGCGTATATATGCAGTGTTAGAATTCTTTGGACTGCGTCCAATGAGACAACAGTGCTGGGTGTCATCAGACACCCAACTGTTGGGTTCCACAATCTCATGTGGAACACACAACAACCTGCGTCTCCACCTAAATGAGCATTTTGTTGATTGTTTGACTGGAGACGGGCCCCACCCGTCCCTTCCATTGGAGGGCACATGTTTCGTCTCTTGATGTTGGGTGTCTGATGACACCCAGCACTGTTATCTCATTGGACGCAGTCCAAAGAATTCTAACACTGCATATATACGCCATCTGACAGGAAGTCGGCGAAAAATATGGGTTGTTGACTATGGATGGGATCTTCCTATTCTCATGTCGGTACCCATGTCTCAGAGAGCACATGTCGGTACCCTGAAGAGTCTAAACATCAAGATACGAAACATGTGCCCTCCAATGGAAGGGATGGGTGGGGCCCAATCAATTCAGAAACTTCGGGTGGCACAGAGGGGAATGGAAATCTTTCCATTTCCCTATATATGTATACACACTACCTATGCTTCTGCTTGGTATTACAAGACGAGACAGCCCTGTACATGGATCATGGAACAAAGGAAATTGTGCAACATTATTCCAAGAGTAAAGCCATTGAAATCGAGATGGGCAGGTCAGATAGCGAGGCGATGGGATAAGAGATGGATCAAGCTGATCCTGGAGAGGATACATCCGTGAAGACGACGAAAAGCACGATGGACTGATGGCATCGTTAAGTATGTTGGACCTGAGTGGCAGAGGAAAGCCCAGAACCCACCCCATATATCTGGGGCATTCCATGCCAAATCGACCACTTTTGAACCTGGCCCCTTTCGAAAGGCCCCTTCTCCCGGCTAAAACTTTTTTGATCATTTTCTACCCTCTTAAAAACTTTTCCCAGAATTTTTTACCCAACCGAAAAAAAGTTAGGAATTAAAAAAAAATGCTCTTTATTTCAAATATCCATAACATTTTCAATAAGTGACTAAATGGGACATTTTTTAAAGTAGTTTTAATAAAAAAAAATCACTTGTCAAGTTTTATTACATTTTTCAGTTTTTTGAGAAAAATCGTTAATTTTTCAAGGTTTGCCATTTATTTTTTTTCCCAAAAAAACTTCGATTCAATCTGCGGATAATGCCGCGCATCCCAAAGTGGGCCGATCTAACCTAATAATTAATACTAAACTCGAAGAGATTTACGACTAAACTCCAAATCATTTTTTGAAAACTTCTCGACGCACATTTCGCTAACCATGTTAGCATCACCAAATTTCCTTTTTTTAGAATTTAATCAGATTAAATCATCTCCTGATGATTCTAACATGGTTAGCGAAACGTGCGTCGAGAAGTTTTCAAAAAGTAATTTGGTGTTTAGTGGTAAATCTCTTTTAGTTTAGTGTTTTCACACCGAAGATTCCAATAGAAGAATTGATCTAATGATTAATGATTAGGATGTCACGGTTAATACGATTAACAATTAATTTTTTATGCCAATTTAACAATCGATTTGTTTTATTTTTCTTTGGCGTTTAATTAATTTACAGATTGTATACTCGTCTAAATTCGAAAAATTTCGAATACAAAGAAAACCATCTGTGTCTGGATTCACTCTGTGAAATTGCTGAGTTTTTTGTAATTGCTCGGCGTAATTGCTGCGTTTTTGAAAATCGGTCACTCAGGTCGTCTACATCTTTAATGTAATTCTTTTCTGCCGTAAACTTAACCATCATATTGGTAAGGTTATCCGGTGTAGAAGCCCATGCATAGAGTTCTTAAGGTGTGGATATTTGTTTTTCAACCGCTAGTTGAAGACATGCTCTCGTCGCTAGTCTTTTGATTGTGCCTGGCACTGGCCAAAAATGCCATTCGGCAGACATTCCAAAGTTTTTAAAATAGCTGAGAAACCACATCCGAAAAATAATAAACTTTGCTAATACTGTTAGAAATACTTTTCACAAAATCAGTTACTAATTTCGTAAAAACCTGTACTGCGACGCCGTCATGATTATTGCAATCTGAAACGATTTCTAAATTTCTGTGTTATATAAAATTATTTAAAGGCCAAATAAAATAAAATAAAATATATTTGTTAAATTGGTATAACAAAAATTGATTGTTATTTGTATTAGCCCTGAAATCCTAATCATTAATCATTAGGTTGGATTACAAATTAAGTATAAAATATCATCGAACCATTTACTTGGATTGATTTTATTATAAAAACAAAGTTTTTACAAGGTGTGCCTTCCAGTTGAAGGGATAGGTGGGGCCCGTCCCCAGTCAAGCAATGATTAAAATAGTATATATATATATATATATATATATATATATATATATATATATATATATATATATATATATATGTGTGTGTATATATATATATATATATATATATATATATATATATATATATATATATATATATATATATATATATATATATATATATATATATATATTTAACACTTAACAATTTATGTATATCTATATATAAAACACTTGAAAATGCCAGATAAGATTTTGGCGAAACGTCGTGACTCTTCACAGAATCAAAGGATCGACACCCGGAATGAAACATTATCTACTATCCATGGAATTATTAGATGTAACATATATATATATATATATATATATATATATATATATATATATATATATATATATATATATATATATATATATATATATATATATATATATGTATATATATATATATATATATATATATATATATATATATATATATATATATATATATATATATATATATATATATACATATTGGTCATTCCATGCCAAATGGACCACTTTTAAATCCGACCCCTTTCGATTCGGCTGAATTTTTTTACTTCGGAAGCCTTTTTCTACTCCACTAAAAACGTTTCTCAGAATATTTTCAATTTTTTTACGTAACCGAAAAAAAGTTACGATTTTTCTTGACTAAGTAACTTTATTACTTACTTTTCAGAAAAAAAAATATAAAAAAATCTGATATCAAGTTTATGAAAATTGTCAGTTTTTTGAGAAAAACCGTCGATTTTTCAAAGTTCGCCATTTTAATTTTTTGTATTCTTGTTTTCTAAAAAAACTTTAATTTATTCTGCGGATAATGCCGGGCATCCCATTGTGGGCCGACTTTCTATTTTATTTTTTTATTGAAAAAAAAATACTTATTTTTTCCCTATCATTTATTTTTCTATTGTAAAAACTTTGTATATATATATATATATATATATATATATATATATATATATATATATATATATATATATATATATATATATATATATATATATATATATATATTAAAAAAAATATTTAAAATGGTGATTTATTGTCATTTAAAAAAAACTGTTGCTTTGATTGATATTCAAACAAAAAATATGAGAATTCGATGGACGTCATTGATAAACAAAATTTAAGTGTCTTGATAAACCGAAGATTAATTATTATTACGGAAAATATATAAGTGCCAAAATAAGTAATTGGTCATGTGAAATCAATTGTTAAATATTGTTTGGTGTCATTATATCTCGTTTTATTGAAGTTTTAGAATAAAAAGTGGCAATAATGCAGCCAACATAATTAATAATTACTGCTGATATGTTAAACATAAAAACATTCGAGGACATCAATAGCTGGGCTAATCTAAAAAATATGTTTACCGGATGAAAGTTACTTATATGAGATATCAGTTTATGCTTTAGAAATGTATGTCTATTGCAAATTACTTTTTATATGGATAATGATTCATTTAATTTGTAGGTTCCTTAAATACTTGATTTCTTAAAACGAATTATCGTTAATAGTTTCGATCGATTGCGCGGTTGGCTCATGGTGAAACATAGTAACAATGGTAATAATTAGAACACTCGGTATTTGTTTCACAATATATTCAAGATATTCTTTGACATGTTTTGGCCTCGTGACCATTCTCAAAGAGAGTTATGTATAAACTAAAATAAAATTTCAAAGTTCTGTTTAATGGAGGTCGATTTTTTTGCCTAGTTAAATTTAGGACGCTTTCAATAATTGGGGTATTTCCGAAGTCTAGCTGGGTGTTTGCTAGGTTTTTACCCCCATATATGGCTTTTTTAATTTGGGAAATTTTCAAGTAATTTATCAGCCTGCTTTTATTGCAGCTATATATTAATTTGACAATATTGTTGTTAAAAAATGGTTCTGACCTATACAATGTTCGGCAAAGTCTGTCTTTCCCTGATTATGTAAAATTTTAATTTTATTTAATTCAAATTTTATCTAATTTATGTTCTTTTAGTCTATCATTGAGAGATCCGCACGTTTGGCCTACATCACACATATTACATTTTATTTCATATACTCCAGATTTGTCATAAAATTTAGCTATTTATTTGTTATTATTTAACATCGATGCAAGATTATTATTATTAACAGAGATAATATTAATATTTTCTTTCTTTAAATGATTTACGAAAAACGACTTAACGACTACGAAGAAGAACTTAATATAATCAAAAATGTCGTAAAGAATAATGGATATCAAACCAGCATTGGGCTGATATCCATTATAAAATGATGAAAGACGAGATTAAGAAAAACAACATCAAACATTTTAAAGCCGCAACACCCTAAAAAGACTCAAAAAAGTGACATGCTATAAATTAAGTTCTGTATTCACAAAGCATTTAAAGAAAGAAAATATTAATATTACCTCTGTTAAACTTGAAGAGATTTACCACTAAACACCAAAACGCTTTTCTGAACTGCTTGACGCACGTTTCACTAACCATGTTAGCATCATCAGGAGATTATTTAATCTTATCATAGCATCATGGTAAGATGATTTAATCTTAGTTAGCATCATTAGATTAAATCATCTCCTGATGATGCTAACATGGCTAGCGAAACGTGCGTCGAGCAGTTCAAAAAAGCGTTTTGGTGTTTAGTGGTAAAACTCTTCAAGTTTAGTATTTCACACCAAAGGTTCCAACAGAAGAATTGAATTACCTCTGTTAATAAGAATAATCTTGCATTAATGCCAAATAATAACAAAGAAAGAGCAATATCTTGTAACAAATCTGGAATATACGAAATAAAATGTAATATTTGTGACGCTATATAAAGTGTCTACCATTAGGGATGATGGAACTTTGACAGCTCAAGGCGGCCATATTTGTCTAACAATGTTTTAACATGTGTCTGTTGTTTTCCGAAAGGTTTGCAGTTAAATTATGGTTCATTTCACGTTAGAAGAACGTTTGGAAATTACGTTAAATTGCTACTCAACGAGCAATATAAACCCACCGTGGTATTCGTCGTGGTGGTACTTCTGAACAGGCTGTTGATCGTGTTATTAGAAAATTTCAAAGTGAGTTTACTCTGTGCGATGGTGTGGTGCCTGTACGACAAAAATAGCCGCAAATGTTAAGAATGATGTAAGTGTAGCAAGTGTAGCTGAAAATGACAATGTCTAAGTTGCTCGCCGCTCGCAAGAGTTATATTTCTCTCCAACGACAACCTAGCGAATTTTGAGGTTGGACTCAGGCTTGCATCCGTATAAGATGGCACTAACACAAGAACTAAAGCCAATCGACCGTCGTATTCGTCGTGAATTTGCTTATTGGGCCCTCGAAATGATGGAAGCTGACAATTAATTTCATCGCAAAATAATCTTCTTCGATGAGCTTCATTTCTCGCTCAATGGCTTCATCAACAAACAACATTGTCAGTATTGGTGGGAATCTAATCCACACGTGATACATGAGAGTCTTTTGCATCCGCAAAAAATCACATTTTGGTCTGGACATTGGCATGGACGAGTCATCGGTCTTTATTTCTTTAAAAATAACGAAGAAGCCATCGTTACCATCAATACCGAGCACTACTAAGGTTTGGTGCAATGCTGGAAGGTTTTTTTCCCGGAATTTGATGGAATCGATGCGGATGCCCTTATTTTCAACAGAATGGCGCACCACCGCATATTTCCCAAGTAAAGATGAACTTATTGCGAGCCAAGTTCGACAACTCGTTAATTTCATGAAATGGTCCCATCACTTGGCCGCCGAGATCATGCAACTTAACTCCTTTAGACTATTTTCTCAGGGAACATGTAAAAACATATGTTTTTAGCAATAAACCCACGAATATTGATGACTAGACAACTAACATTCGTCAAGCCATAGTCGCCATACAAAATAAAATGTGCCAAAATGTGCGCCAGGGTCATCGAAAATTGGTGCGAGCGGATCCGTGTCTGGTTACAATCATAAATTGCATGTCTGAATCTCTTAAATGATCTTAATAAAATCAATACTCTCTTATCCCATCTCCCAGCAGTGAAGGTTCGGGATTATTTTAGAAAATAATCTCGGGTGGGGGGCGCGAACGCAAATCTCCCAATGATGGGCTAAAAGAACATATATACTCAATTTTATATAACCAAAGAAAGACGGGATTTGCCGAACATTGTATAGATTAGAACCATTTGTTCAACAACAATAATGTCAAATTACTACATAGTTGCACTAAAAGCAAGCTGTTAATATTTAGAAATTTCCGAAATTAAAAAAGCCATATTCGACGGTAAAAACCTAACAAACCCCCAGCTAGACTCTGGAAATACCACACTAGAAAATGGCATAAATGTAATGAGACAAAAAATAACCGACCTCCATTAGACAGATTTTTGAAACTTTAATTTAGTTTATACATAACTGTCTTTAAAAATGGTCGCGAGACCGAAACATATCAAATAATATATTATTATTAGGTGCGTATAGACCCGGGTGGATCACGCAAAGTATACCGACTCATTTTTGAGTATTCTTTCTGATCTTTCACACCTCTCTCATCCTCTCTCCGTGGATCATCTTTCTCTCCTCCGTCCACCTTGCCCCGATCTCCTTGAAATTTCGCTGTCTGGTGCGGCGTTCCACATATGTATTTGTTTCTGTACTTGCTTCTGTCCTCAATCTCTGTCGGACCCATTTGTGCCCTTCCCATATCAGTTCTGACTTGTGCGATCCACGGAACTGTTGAGGCCTTGTATGTATGTAAGAATTTTGTTGGTGAGTCTTGTCGGTGGGAGTTTATTGATATGTCCATTGAATTTCAACCTTCTTTTTCTTATGTCCTTAGTGGTTTTTACACTCCTCTTATTATTATCTTACTATGAATGACTTTCAGTACCATTTTGAAAAATCCAAGTTTTATCTAAGAATACAAATTTGTACAAGGCGTTTTTTATTT
Organism: Cosmopolites sordidus; assembly: GCA_031761425.1. Taxonomy (NCBI): domain Eukaryota; kingdom Metazoa; phylum Arthropoda; class Insecta; order Coleoptera; family Curculionidae; genus Cosmopolites; species Cosmopolites sordidus. The sequence goes on along the minus strand of JARFXV010002171.1, from coordinate 34,499 downwards.
CCTTTATATAACCCCTCAATAAATCTATACGTTTTAGCGCAACGTTGGGAAGTTCCATAAGGATCCATAAGTCAGTTCCATAAGGATCCATAAGACAGTTCCATAAGGATCCATAAGACAGTTCCATAAGGAAGTTTCATAAGTCTTAGATCATCTTTTTTCCATTTAAAAGCTACTTCTTTCAATACGTTGCAAAATGACATACGGCATCCGTCAAATAGTTGTTTATCTTTTAATTGCTCATGTAAGGAATTCCAAGTTACATGCTGCCCTGAAAATTAAAATTAAACTGTGAGTGCTTACGGTAGGTTTAAGAACAGTCTTTTCTAAAATTCTTAGGTTACAAATATTTATTGTGTTCATACGTGATGTAAATGGTGTCACAATCCTTGTATCCAAAGCTGCAGTACTGGTAACCCGTTTAGTAAAACTACGTTTTCTAGGCGATTTTAAATCGTCATTATTTTTTTTTTTCTTTTTGTGAAATAGTACTAATATTGTGAACTAATATTGTGAATAGTAATAATGATTTGACATTTTACAGGCGCGACTTACATTCTTAAAGAAACTGTTTTCGAACCCAAGGTAAAAATGAAAGTCAACTTTTAGATACAAATGGCATAACCTCCAAACGTGTCAATAAATATCAACGAGACAAATTTTAAACCCGACAATATATATATATATATATATATATATATATATATATATATATATATATATATATATATATATATATATATATATATATATATATATATTGTTGTTGTTTCGTTCAATGATAATTATATTTCATTTTAAAGCATTAATTCTGAGACTATTACCAATTCACCAACCATCAGTTATTAATGGCAACGGCTTTTATCATATCATATTGGAAGAATATAAAATCATTTGTATAGAATGAAGCAAACCAAGCATATAAAAATATGATTAACTGGCCGATTAAGTAATTGACTTCATAGATTTTTTCTAACGTATCTTGTGAATCAGCATATAGCATAATATTTTCATAATGAAACATTGTTGCATTTTCTCGGCATTTATTTTGAATCTTTAGAAAATAATAAGTTTAACTGAGGTAGCGGATACTTGATGGTTAATCATTTTAAATAAATAAACAAAGATTAATATCTAAAAATTTTCACTATATTTAAAATTGTATGTATGGCAATTGTTTCGACACACAGTGCCTTTTTCAAATACAAACTATACTAAACTAACAGTGAGAAAAGTAACCACAACCAAGTGTTCATCGTGACAAAGTATCCACCGACCTAATAATACCATAAAACATGGTAGTGGGGAAATCCATTTTTTGTCAACGTCTAGGACAATATAAGTTTAATAACGGTGAACCATTCAAGTCTAGCTGGTCATTTAACAAAATATCCAAAGTTTTTCTTTTGTTGATTTCTAGGGTCTCTAAAAGATTTAATTTTTTGGATTTATTCTCATTATGTAACATTATAAAATTATCATTGAAAGTATGCTTTTCTAACATTAAGTGGTTAGTATAATGAAAATTATTTTGTTGTTTAATATAACTACTTTTATGTTCGTTGAGCCTAGTAGAGAAAGATCTTCCTGTTTGTCCAACATAGACTTTTGGACACGACCCGCACTCATTTAAATAAACTCCTGTTTATACAGTTTGCTTATTTGATTTTTATTGTTTTTAATTTTATCCAAAACAAACAATATTTATATTGTTTGTTTTGGATAAATATCTCGACACTAATTTGGTAATTTTTCCCGTATATGTAATTGTTTTGAACGCTGCATTTTTGACATTGACCGGATATATTAAATTAATGGCTTTTTTAAAACTTTTTTTATTAAATATTTTATTTATTTATAATGTTTTGGTCGTATCCGTAATTCTGTTTGATGACATTCAATTCAAGTGACGATTTAAACAATTGATGTTGATTTATCTTATTTTCTAAGTTGTCCATAAAAAAATTGCCCAGTAAAGGACTTAAAGGATTCCCCATAATTAAACCGTCATTAGAAACATAAAATTAATTATCAAATTCAAAGTCATTCTGATCCAACGTAATTCACAGTAGCTCTAAAATTTCTTGTTTTATTATTGAATTAGTTTTATTTTTGAGAAGTAATTTTTCAACTAATTCTATACCTTCATTTGGTGGTATATTTGGGTGTAAAGTTTATACATCCAAAGAAATTAGTTTGCATTTTTTGTGTATAATATCTTTTATTTTATTGATAAGGTCATGGTCAAGGTATTTAGAATGGAATATATCGGTTTCAATTCGTATATTGTAAAATGAGTTTACTGAGCTTATTTGATAATTTGATTAAAGGAACTGTAACAAATGAAACTACTGGTCTAATTGGGTAATTATTTTTATCTAATTTTATAAGTGAGTATAATTTTGGTGCCTGAGGATTCATCATTATTAATTGTTGTTTCTCGTAATCGTTAAAAATAGACGAATCTTTTATTTGTTTTATTCTTTTTTGAAGGTTTCGTAGGATTAGAAGTAATTTTGTTAAATTTCCCTGATTTTAAAAAAGTATTCGTTTTTGATATATAATTATCTCTAGACATCGCAATAATAGACTTACCCTTATCTGCTCTTGTCATTATAATGTTATTTTCTTTGATTTTCTTACTAATCCTTTTCGCTGTATGGTATTCATCGTTGTGATTTTTTCTTAATTTTTCAAATTTATGATTTTTGATTCTGTGAGCCAATAGGTGTTTTTGTGATGTATCTTAATTTGATAGAACGAGTTCGCACTCCACTCCACTTTATATTCTATTGAAAACCTTTGGGAAGTAACTTAGATTCTTCACTAGTGAAATTTCAGTCTGTAAGGTTGACAAATCTCTTGAAAAATGGCTGTTTAATTCGTAATATATTTAATTTTATTGGATTTTTCTTGGATAAGAGGTTTTCCCGAGTATACCACCAAACGAAGTTATAAAATTAGTTGACAAATTACTTCTCAAAAATAAAACTAATTAAGTAATAAAATAAGACATTTTAGAGCTACTGTCAACTACTTTGAATCAGAATTACCTTGAATTTTATAATTAATTTTATGTTTCTAATGACGGTTTGATTATGAGGAACCCTTTAAGTTCTTTACTGGCCGAAATTTTTATGGACAATTTAGAAAATATGATAAATCAACATCAGTTGTTTAAATCGTCACTTTACTGGTACAGATATGTGGATGACATTCTAATTTGTTTTACAGGTTCTGATAGATAATTAAATCAATTCCTAACTCACATAAATTCTTTATGTGAGTTAGGAATTGTGAATTCTTTATGTGAACAAACATAAAAACATTAAATTCACAGTTGAAGAAGAGCAACATAATAGTATTAACTTTTTAGACCTAACTATTACTAGAAAAGACATTAAACATCATTTTGCGATTTTTCATAAACCGTCACATACAGATTTAGTTATACAAAATAAATTTTGTCATTCACAAAAGATGGCAGCATTTAACTTATTTATACATAGATTATTAAATATTCCCATGCCAATAGATAATTAAAATAAAGTATTGAATGCCATCAAACAGATCGCGGTAAATAACGGATACGATCCAAACATTATAAATAAAATAATTAATAAAATAAGTTATAATAAAGACATTAATTTAATATATCCGGTCAATGTCGAAAATGCAGCGTTCAAAACAATTACATATACGGGAAAAATTACCAATTATTAGTGTTGAGATATTTATCCAAAACAAATAATATAAATATTGCTTTCAAAACAAACAATAGTCTAAAACGCCTCATTAAAAACAATAAAAATCAAACAAGTAAACTGTATAAATCAGGAGTTTATTTGAGTGCGGGTCTTGTCCACAAGTCTATGTTGAATAAACAGGAAGATCTTTCTCTACTAGGCTCAACGAACATAAAAGTAGTTATATTAAACAACAAAATAATTCTCATTATGCTAACCACTTAATGTTAGAAAAACATACTTTCAATGATAATTTTATAATGTTACATAATGAGAATAAATCCAAAAAATTAAATCTTTTAGAGAGCCTAGAAATGAACAAAAGAAAAAAATTGGATATTTTGTTAAATGACCAGCTAGACTTGAATGGTTCACCGTTATTAAATTTATATTGTCCTAGACGTTGACAAAAAATGGATTTCCCCACTATCATGTTTCATGGTATTATTAGGTCGATGGACACTTTAGGTTGTGGTTACTTTTTTTACTGTTAGTTTAGTATAGCTTGTATTTGAAAAAGACACTGAAGACACTGAAAAAATGTAGTTGCATAGTGAGAAGTGGTTATTACGTGATAACCTGTAAAATAGCATCATCGGAGTGGGACCACTACCTGGTAGTAATACAAATTCGACATAGGATTAAATTCAGGCTCCAAATGAAGGGCGGTGAATCCGGTAAAGAGTGGAAACTATGCCTGACTCAAGTACATACAAAGATCCACAAAAGTAAAAAAAAGAAGAATACGAGAGGTGGAAACATTTTACCGGAACATTACGAGAGAAAAATTTCACTCTAAAGATACTTTGATATAGATATGATTGATATAAAATATAGATATCATATAAATGGGCAAATATGAACCAACATAGATATCGTGCTAGAGCGATGGAAGACATTTTTTGAAATGCTGTTAAAAGGAACCACCAGAGAAGATCAACATGTCAGGCCACAGTTCAAAGTTTAATGATACTCTAAATCAATAAATCTATCTGGATAGGCAACATAGTCTTTAGAACTACTAAGGTTTGGAGGCAAATTCATCATCATCAAATAATAGTCAAGATCTGGAATAGTGAGCGGAAATGCCTGAAGAGTGGCACTATGTGTGGTAATATGCCCGATTTATGAGAAAGGAGATTCTACTTTTATTCTAAAACTTTAGTGGTGTATCTTTGCTTTACACATTTTATAAATTCCTATTAAAGATAATCGAACAAGATAATGGATTAAAATAGATAATCGAATAAGATAGATATATCGAACAATAGGCGAATATCAGATTGGGTTTAGAAAGGGATGATCAATAATAGATCAGTTGTTTAGTCATAGTATCACATGTCAACAGACAGTACGTCAATTAATAGAGAAAATAATTTAATTTGATGCTTCTTTATTCTAGATGTTCATTGACTTCGGATAGGTGTTGTCACCGCTTGTTTTCACATCGCCTTTCGCAGTGGAATAATACATTATGTAGGAACTGGTAATAGGAAGTAAGCTTATTAGATCAACTATGGATTAAAAATGCTTAACTCCAAGGTAGTAGTAAAATTCATGATATAATTTAAGGCCGGAGAAAGTTTGCAACAGATTGATGCAGAAATAAATATAGACACAATAAAAGTGACAGAAATAAGAACTAATTCAAGAAGAGGACCCAAGAACTGGATAATCGGCGATGAGAACTTTGGCGTTGTTAATGAATAACTATTCTAAAGGGCGACGAAATGGCTTACTCACAGCATTGTGTCCTAAGATCTAAACGTATTCAAAGGAATACTTAATAAATTATATACTTAATAATTAATAAATAATAAAATATACTTAAAATTAAATAAAATACTTAATAATTAATAAAGGAATAGTTATTTATGGCTGCGGGACGTGGACCCATACAAAGAAAATAATAGAGATGCTTGCAGTACTTAAAAGAACAGTACGTAGAATATGTTGTGCTATAAATGGACAATGGAATCATGTAAATATCTGGATATTGTAAATTATAAAGACTATGTGAGTTCAGCGACGCAGACAGTTGGGACACGTGGCGAGAATGCCAGAAAGTCGTATTCAAGGGAGCATCATTGAGGGACGAATAGTAGATAACAAAAAGAGGAGTAAAGCAAAGACATGATGGCAGAACAATTTAAGAAAGGATGCTCAAAAGCTACTATCAAGAGCTACTATGTATCAAGAACTACTACATTAAAAACTGACAAGATGTTGCTGGAGATCGAGCCGGATAGATGCGAAGGTTGAAGAAAATCATGGCTGGACTTATTTATCGGCTAAAAACAATGAAAATGCTTAGAGGTTAGTCTAAGCACTTTCACTATACTAATTCTAAAGTGTATGACAGTATACGAAAGTAAAGGGTTATCCATTTTGTGTTTCGAAAAGTAAAATTAAAAAAAAGCACACAAAGAATTGAGATTTCGATGATTTTTTTTCCATTTTGTTGCTTGGACTTTGCCATAAAGTGTGGAAGACAACATCATTTAAATGTTCACTACGTGACCGTTTGTAAGACTCAATTGTTTTGAGGTAATTTTCGATGACTTTTTGCACACTTCGGTTGTTATCTTGAGCATGACTTGACGAACGTTGGTTTTCAACTGTTTAAGACTTTGAGGATTGTCTACGTAAACACGATCTTTCTCGTAGCCCCACAAAAGAAAGTCTAACGGCGTCAAATCGCATGATTTCGGCGGCCAACTGACATCACCAAATCTCGAAATTACGCGGCCTGGGAAACTTCAAACTTCGAAATCTTTAATTTCTGGGCAAAAATAATCGGTTATCAAAGCGCTCAGAATGGACGTTAACATTCACTCGGCCAATGACAATGGGTTTTCAGAGCCCCATAAATGGCAATTTTGCCTATTTACGTATCCGCTGAGCGAGAAATGAGCCTCATCGCTGAAAAAGATTTTGTTTGAAAAATCAGGTGAATGTTCAAGCACCCAATCGGCGTGTGTTCGGCGCATTTCATGGTCGGCGGGCTTCAATTTTTGGGTGAGTTAAACTTTGTAAGGATAAAGATGTAACTCCAAATGTAAAATACGCCATAATGTGCTGTAAGGCAAGCCCACAGACTGCGAACGCCGAGGAACTGATAAATTTAGGTCCTTAGTCACACTTTCACTAACAGCAGCGATATTCTCCATCGAGCGAGCGTTACGATGATGAACATGTCTTACCATATTCGTAATAGACCCAGTATTTTCAAATTTCTTGATGTGTTGGAAATTGTGCGCTCAGAAGGACGATTATGGCGACCGCATTCTGCTCGTAAGGCGCAAATTGTGGCTACGGCAGAATCACCATTTTTGTAAAAAAAATTAACAATCCTAACGCGTTGTTCGGTAGTTAAACGATCACTATTGTAAAATGGCCAACCTTAAACTAATCAAATCACACTTTGGATGGCATTTAAGTTTGACAGTTGTCAAAATACAGGATAGTATTTTCTGAACCACGAAATGGATAACTGTTGCATTAACTTTTTTGATACAATCCTGCTTGTATTCGTGGTTTAAAGTTATGACTGATATAACATGATGTCTCCTTTCTTATGATATCTGCATATCAGTTCTCGTAACAATTCATATTACTATTAATATCAGTTAAACAACAATAACAAGCGGTAAGTGGTTTTTAAAGATCTGAAATTGGATGGTTATTAATAAAAAGAACTCTCCCGATTTCTTTAATGATTAATTTTCAGAGATAAGCATATATTTAACTCATTTTAACAATTCACGCAGTTGCAAAGTGAAATACTAGATAGATATTAATTCAATTTTAAAATAATAGAAAATCATTATCATATCACCTTCTCAAATAAGATAATGTTCATTTGCAATTCCTTATTATATTTCCCTTATAACGTAACTTCTTTAAAGAAATTGTTTCTTTAGTAATAATCATTTTTTATATAATTTCTTAAAATACTTTTAATTTATAGTTTACTTATAATTGTTGTGTCAACTTGAGTTGTTTCGACAACAAATCAAAATTCTTTGTGAAAATAAACAAATACCAAATTCTCTCGCTGAATTAAGTATTTGCAACTAGCAACTAGTTGGATATTATTCTTGTTCAAATATTGGTGTGTCAGAAGCACAATTCGATTGCAAAAAACCCTGGTCATAGTTTTGAACAGTTTATTTCAATTAATTCTGTTAAATCATGCCTATTTATGGTGCTTATGAGTTTGGTTTCTAAATCCTTAAATAAAAATTTCACAGAAAGTGATAAAAGAAGCGAAACTTTTTGCACGAAGTTAAGAGCAGATATACTAGAGAATAAAAAAATATAAAATTGTAAAAAAATATTAGATTCGTTTTGTAATTTTTGTTTTACTATGTAACATTATGTACTAATATCAAGGAACTCTACAAACTGTTCATCACGGTAATAATAACATTCTGTAACTCTGCATTGATTCAATTAGATGATCTACGTCTTCTCGTGAAATGGTATTCCAGACGCGTTGTACACAAGTTCGTTTAAAGTTGTTTATGGCTAGGGTAATCATCTAAGAGTTCGACCAGTGGTAACCAATATATCTTCTATCGGCAATAAAATTGGAAATCTCTTTGGCCAGTTAAGTATCTCTATGGAGACTCTTCAAAAGCTGTTACTTTTCAAGAAAAATATAATGGCACACAGGTATGTTGTCTGGCGTTATATTGCTAAATGACGAGAACTGGACGAGAATGGACCACGACAAGATGAAATATTTCGGTTGCATAACGGGCTGTATTTGAACTTTCTCTGGTTACTAAGGGTGACCTGCTTTTCGAGTATATAGCCTCCTGTACCATAATTTCTTAGTTACACCCGTATACCGTTTCAATGCTACACTTAAAATTTTCTTTTTATCTTTAACACGTCTGACCTTCCTACGTTTAAGGCAATTACCATCATCTTAGAAACTGTTACCTATAGTTGGCAGAAAAGCATAACGAACTTGTCAGATCTTCCTTTGTCGATTTCGTACAGGAAGAAATCAAAGATGTTTTTCGTAACATTCATGGATAATTCAATGTATATATAGGGAATGGAAACGGTCAAATAATTCGAGAAAACTTTGAGATATATATATATATATATATATATATATATATATATATATATATATATATATATATATATATATATATATATATATATATACAACTTTCGTTTAAATCAAAATTTTAAAAGCACCTTAAGATATGTTTTACGTATTTAATAAACAATTTAATTAACAATGGGAGGGTAATTGATTACTTTCGTAGCAATAACCTGGCATTAGATCGCTTGTTATCATACTAGATTAGCAATTCTATATTTTCAGAAAAATATAATTAATAGTTCAACGCCTTGAGAGATAACAAGTTCGGATATTGTCACAACAGACTTATAGACGCTTAAAGTTGAATTCGTTACAACAAACTTGTATTTGTTATCAATTTGTAATCAATCAATACACTAACATATTGAATTTATACGAACAGTGAGTGACTGTAGATATTTTCGAATGCATTCGAACCCGAAGAATTGTACCACTAAATCACTGTTTTAATTTTTTTTATGCGCGTTTTGCTAACCATGTTAACATCATCAGGAGGTGAGTCAATCTGAGTGATGATTGAATCATCTCCTGATGATGCCAACATGGTTAGTGAAACGCACATTGAGAAGCTTAAAAAAGTTATTTGGTGTTTAGTGGCAAATCTCTTTCACATCGTAGGTTCCAATAGATTAACCTAATAGGCTTGGGACAACTACCAAATACATATGTATTTTGAAGACATCTACTGCTGCGTGGATTCTAAGCTACTTAAAATATACACAATAAAATTCAAGTATTTGTTCTTATTGAATATAGCAAATAATAACACAGGTCCACATGATTTTTTTAACATTGATGAGAATGCTCTTTTTGCATTTCATTTAGGTAGTTATTAAAGTATCTTTTCACAGAAATGACTTAGCACGTCCCATTTTCAAGTACCTGGTTCTGTTTACCTGACTTTGGAATACAAAGGTACAAAGTATTGCTGTTTTTTTGTCTATGGGACAGTAGGGCAACAAAAGAACATTACAGTAAGAATGATTGACCTCTTAGAACTTCTTTTGAACCTGGTTCTTAAAACATAAAGTATGCCCCCTTGTTTACCCAAAAAAGGTGCTTCTTCCACCTCTCCATATTAAGCTTGGACTAATGAAAAATTTTGCCAAAGCCATGGGCAAAGAAGGTAATGGTTTCAAGTCTAAAAGAAATAAGTTAACTAAAAGAAGGTATGTTTATTGGACCTGAAATAAAGTGATTTCTGTTTTCAAGAAAAATGAAAAATAATTGGTAGCTTGGAAATCATTTGTAAGTGTAGTAAAAGGGTTTCTGTGCAACAATAAAGATGAAAAGTATTAAAACCTCATAGATGAACTCTTGAAAGCCTATGAAATACTAGGGTGTCGCATCTGCTTAAAATGCATTTTTTACAGTCACATTTGGTTTTTTTCCGGAAAATTTGGGTGCAGTAATCGACGAACAAGGAGAGAGGTTTCACCAGGACAACAGGACGATGGAAGCAAGATACCAGGGACGTTAGAACCCATCTATGTTGGACGACTACTGCTTGTTTTTAAAAAGAGATGATACTACAGAACACAAGAGGAAAAAGACATAATCCTCAATAATGCATTTGCATAGATTTAACACGTTTTACATGCAGCGGTTCGTGGAGGAAAAAAACAGGTGGGGCACATATAAAGAAATTTTGGAATGGGGATAGGGAAATGCTAGGCAACCAAAATTTTACATTTCTTAGTATCATACACATACTTTGCTGTGTAGAAATACGAGTGTAACTGCCAAGACATCAAATTTTGATTTTATTTTTTATTTTTTTAAGTGGGGCACGTGCCCATGTGCCCTTATGGACCAACCGCCACTGTTTATATTAAACAGTGGCGGTTGGTCAGACAGATTACAAGACAGTTTACAACAGATTGTAAAAATATGTCGTCTCATTTTTTTCCCACCACCGACCACCTGTAACAAAAAAATATACGTGTTACAGCAATTAGCTTTGGGATTTAGGATTACAAAATATTTCATATAGTATACACTTATTTTCATCAATGTTACCTTAAAAAAATTTAAATTTGTTGACCTGTGTAACTGCTTAGGCAAGAATGTAAACTCCAAACATGGATTCACATTTTACTCACAAGGTAACCAGTCCTTGTGTAAGTGGTATGTCTTTAAAAGTTAACAGTATTTAGGTGTTGTTGACCAAAGTTTCTGGCTTTTTGTGGTTCAATGTCTAGGTGAGGCAGTAAGTTCAGTCCACAAAATACAGAGCTTTATAAAGAGCGTTGCTTTGCAGAGTTTAAATAATAAATATGTAATAGTTCAGCATTGATACCACTCGTAGAATAATTATCAAAATTAATATAAGTTTGTTAAATCGTGAAATTAATGTCAATAAAATAGTATTTAGAAGGAAATACTTTTTATGTATAAACAATTTAAAATTTTAGTTAATATTGATTTAATCTAATTTTCTTAAACAAAAATTAACTGTAAAAGCCAACAGAGAATATAGACAGAAGCAGGATTGATCTAAAAGAAAATATTCTTTTTACCTGAACATGTAATTCGCAAGAGAAAAACGACAAAGTTATGTTTTATAACGAACGATTTATGTCGGTTATACAAGTTTGTATTGCTAATTATTAAAATCTCAATCTTCCACTTTTTTATCGGAGAATATTTCGGAGATTTTGATTGGTAATATCGAAAGGTACAGATAATGTCTAAATATGGAAATAAGTTGAATTTAGTCTACATATGGAAATAATGGATGGGAGAAAACTATAAAGAGCTGGAAGAACTTAACTGTAAACATGCTATTCTGAACATCCACATAATACTCGAAGAGATAACATGCAATAAATACAAAGGGAAAAATTCAATGCACTATTAGAAATGTCGAATGTTTGGGAGAAAGAAGTCAAACAAAAATAAAAGAATTATGAGAAGGATGTATTATAAAACATTTCGATGATGATAGATGTATTTAGCTGATGATATCTGAAGATGATCGATAAAATTAACTAATCCTAGAAATTTTACCAAGTGAGGTAATACGCTATTAAGAACACTTAAGGCGTAAAAGTACCTGTTTTGGTCGAAATCCCCATTGAATTATTGCGAACACTGGATGACAATATAATAATAAAGTTTACTATATGTTTTAATCAAGTATATAGGCCAGGTGGATGAGTTCAGTAGAATGGTAGCTCAAATCAGTATTCACATCGCTATAAAAGAAAAATAATCAAAAGACCAGCAATGATTATTCAGTGTCACTCATTGAAAATCTTGTGAAATGAAAATCAAAATATGAGGGATATATATTTAGCGACACAGATATTTTAGCTATTCTTGAATGCTATAGAAACTGTTTTAAGTGGTTTGCTGACTTCTATGAGAATTTGGAGAATTCATTGAAGTTGATCTACAGCTTCGTTGAGAAATTTAAATTGAGAAATGTTTCACAAATTGGCCAAAGTTCTTCAAAATAGTTTTCTCAAATATATCCTTTAAATATATAATTTTCACAAAACATGTTATCTTGGCTAAAATACGAGGTGTGGCTATTAAATTACGAGACTGACGCTGCTACAGAAAAAGTACGCATGTGCCAAACGCCAGCAACCAACAGCTGTTTAGTGTGAAGCCTTCTCTTTCGAATGCGGTACCTCTCGTTTCTGTATACAAATCCATATAACCGTAGCCTTCGTTCGCATTAGAGTTGTTTTTTGTTTCAACGGAAAAATGTTATGTGTAACAATGGAGCAACGAAACTTGGAAAAACCGCTACTGAAAGTTATAATTTAGTAAAAGGAGAATATGACAATGAATGCTTATCGCGTGTGCGTGTTTTTGAGTGGTTTAAGCGTTTTCAGGATGATCGAGAAGACGTTGAAGATGATCCACGCACATAAAATGTTTTACAGCGTCAGTCTCGTTATTTAATATTCACACCTCGTATGTCTGTAGCTGCTGCCACGCTACCTAAAGTAACGGTCCGCGGATATGGTGGCCACAGGGCCGGTTCGATTTTCTCTTGCGGTGTGGACCTTTGCATTTTTTTTCAGTGAATTGCCGGCAGAAATATTTTTTTAACTTATCCGAATTAATATGGTAATGTTGTTTTAATGGTCATATTAAAATGTTATCAAAAACAAACATCAGTGGAAATTAAGAAATTATCAAAATATGTTGAATTAACTAATAGATATCAATATTTCACCATTGTTAAATTTGTGTTTTTTGCTATTTAATGCTTCTAATTTTTTATAGTATTTGCTGTTCTACTTGAACGTTTATGGATATGTTTTAATATAGCATTATTATATTGTGTTTCCATTATACCTTTTAGATAATATCTAGATGCTACCAATAATTTTATTTTATCCATCATATCTGAAGTAGTCCATGGATTGGTGAAACATGTTACTATAATCAAAAAGTATGATTGTCCTTGACATTTGACAGATGTTTCATATCATATCTTTGTTAAATCGAAAATTATAGTGACTTTTGCAATGGTAAATAAAATTTGTCGCTCATTTTTATAATGCAAAATTTACTGAGCAAAAAATAGTGGAATTCTTCTGTTGGAACCTTCGGTGTGAAACACTAAACTCGAAGACATTTGTCACTAAATACCAAATGAATCACTTTTTTTTATTTCTTATATACTTTTCAATCTTTATTTTTTCTTCTTTTTCAATCTTTATCTTCATTTTTATATCTTATATACCTTTCAATCTGAATTCATAGATTCGTGTATTGGTAGATATAGAAATAAAATGATTTGGTGTTTACTGGTAAATCCCTTCGAATTCAAAGAATTTACATTAAATTTTGTTATTTTAAAAATGTTAATAAGGTGTGATGTGTTAACAGTGATGAAGCTACGTCAAAAGTATATTTACAAACGGTACAAAGACTTTAATGATATGCTAGAAGTATTTTAAGATGAAAAAGTGAAGATCCAAATACCAAAATCAAGAATCTGGTATAATGTAATCGTTGATTAACTATTAAAGACCTTGTAAATATATGATTTAGATGAATTCAATCAATTTTGAAGAACGATTAGGCTTGTTTAGCGCGACTTTTCGTCTTTTTCCGAAAAAGCTGATTGTTTTTAAAAAACATCGTAATGTTTGACGAGGTAGAAAAGTTAATTAATTATTTATTGATTATAAAAAAACTATTTGGCGGAATCCCAATAACTCTACAGATATCTTAGTGTGAAAACATTTTCAGCTATCCTACTTATTATTTTAATACGAGGCTTGCTATTTATGTATCCGGAATAATAAATAAAAACAAATATTTATCATTGATAATGGCTTTATTGTTTTTCAAAATATTCTCCGCGACGATCGACACACTTTTGTATACGTCTGAACCAGTATCTCCAAAAACCTCTTCTTCTGGCGTCGAAAATTGTTGACCACGTAGTTTATTCTTCACAGACGGGAAGAAAAATACATTATTGGGTGCTAATCGGGACTGTACGCATGATGACGCATCATCTCGATGTTTTTATGATGAATAAATAAATACTCTTTACTATATTTAAAAAGCCACCTTACATTTTGACCATATAGTATATTCAATTCTTCTATTGGAACCATTGGTGTGAAACACTAAACTTGAAAAGATTTACCACTGAACACCAAATCACTTTTTTTGAACTGCTCGATTAAATCATCTCCTGATGATGTTAACATGCTTAGCGAAACGTGCGTCGAGCAGTTCAAAAAAAGTGATTTACTGTTCAGTGGTAAATCTCTTCAAGTTTAGCATATAGTATATTGTTTCAATAAATTAATAATAACCCTCGAAAAATATGTTATAATTGGATTTAAAAATTAATGATAATAAGCCGTCCCATTTGTCTCTTGTAGCTAAACTACTAAATTGATCATACAAATACCGATATCACGTAGTTAATAAATTTATTTTCCCATTTATACTGTTTTGAATATTAACCCATTTACCATTACTGTGTGGTAATTATATGCGATCGAAACAATATTGAAAACAAATAATTTAATCTATCAAAACACGCTTGGCTTATATTTGCTGATAATTTATCACTTGTTAATGGACATGTGGATGTATGAACTGTTAATATATAACACCAATGAAGAAAATAACAACTATAAATGTGTTTGGTATCAGTTTATTAGATTTTTTAGTACTAGATTGAAAAGTACAGTTGAACCGCCGAAAGATTACCCATGCATCATCAATTTTTATTCATGTCATTAAAATCAAAAATTATTTTACAAATTAGTGCTAACTTTCAAAATGGACGTGGTTGGTGCCTCGAAAGACGGACATTTATGTTTATCATTTAAATCCACGATACATTTATTTGTATATATTTATAACATGAAATTATAAAACGTCCTGGAAAATTTCGAGTGCGTTCATGAAATTGTAAAGTAGATAGATCGATTGAAGAATTTTGTAGGTTAAAATTGTCCGTACAACCCTATACTTATTGATCAAATTCATCATTTTATTTACTTTATAAACATTATTGTCGAGACCAATTTTTTATGATGAAAACGTTACCAAGATATGTGAATAAACAGGTCCTTAAACTAATGCGTTATACATGCATTACAAATATTTCATATAATTATATAAAGCATACAAAAACACCTATTTAAAAATAGTGTTAAATAATGAGTACTTAATACATAAATACAAAAATACATAAATAAAAATAATTTTTCTAATATCTAAATAAATAGGTATATTAATAACTTCATTAATCAACCACATTAACTGCATATCTATACATCTTCATCAGATTCAGACGACGAACTTTTATTTGCGTTTATTATTATAAGCTCAATTTCAACATTGACTATGTGTTTTTCTCGGATAAAACAAGAAGAGTCCAACTTGTTGGAAGTTGGACTCTTCAGTCTACGGATCGACACCCGGAATGATTTAGAAACATATATATATATATATATATATATATATATATATATATATATATATATATATATATATATATATATATATCTCCGGCATAATGGCTATAAAACCGGCATAATTTCTATAAAACGTTTCCCATCATATCCTTCTGAAACACTTTTAATACTATTGTCTTGCTAAAAATTAATTTTGTTGCCTTTTGAATAGATCCATCTAGGAATATAATTTGGCGTCTGAGTGTGCTATTACGATTTTCCATATATTTAAAGCAAGCTTTTATGGCAGAAATACTGTTTCATTCGATTAATGATCTCCTATTGTCATCCCTTCTATACTTAAAACGTAGCTCCTTCAGGAGAGTATTGAGTGATGTACGACCCATATTGACAATTTCCTTTCTTATTAACTCCATACTAAGGCTTTTGATAGTTACATGCTTTTCTACAAATGAAAAAATATCTTTTTATGAGACATATGTAAGTGCTATACTTGTATTTTTCGTTTATGAAATTGCTTGAGTGAGTTGAAATTGAGTTGAGTGAGAAATTAAAGAAATTAAGACATATGTGGTACAACTGGCAAACAATTAATATGTATGTGTTTTTTTCCAACATTATCTGAAATCACACACAATGTTAAATCAAATATAGATACCTTAAAAGTTCACACTTCTATATTTTGGTTATCATTTTGAAACGGTTGTTTATATTTCAGTATGTTTTTAGAATTAGCCAATATAAATTCTGTTTTCATTAAACATTTGTAATACAATATCTTTTATTAGGTTAGAATGATTGAAGGAATTAAAACTTTATGAACCTTTACAAATACTTACCGATAACAAAATAATCAATAACAGTAGTTATTATAAGAACTTATTTTACAATAAAACTGAACTTGACAGCACAACATTTCAATAAAACACAATAACAAATCAAGTCAAATGACAAGTAAAACAGTACCGCTGAACTAACGACCGCTAGGAACAAACACCTTTTAATTATTTGTCACTTTCTCTTTCTACTTTGCTGTAACGCTATCGTAACCTACTGGTCTTACCCGAAGAGGTGCGTATTGATTCTTTATCTCCTTCTTTCTCATTCGGTAAAGAAAAATAACATATTAAGACAATGTCTATGATATAGGAAATTTATGATGTCATTCGATGACGCATGGGTAAATTCTCGGCGATTCAACTGTATATTTTTATTATCTTAAAAATAAACTATTAGGGTTACAAACAATTTCAACAATTGTTTAATTCTGAGCTAGAACCAGTCAATTTCCTTAGATTATTGAATCTGTATCTTCATAAACAAAGAGTTAGTTAATAGAAAAGGCGAAACTCTAAGGGTGCTAAGTCAGGGATTACAGGGTTTACCATATATCTAAGACATTATATTTTGTTGTTCCACCATAGAAAAATTTGCTAATTCGAATATTTTTGGTGCAGCTCTGCATAGCATTGGCAGGATTGCAGAAAATATTTAAGTTTACGTTGATGGTATAATTGTTTGGACATATCTCAAACTAGGGGGTTCTTCTAAGAAAGGGTTTACGGTTAGAGGCGCATCAGCATCTTAGGCTATTTAGCGACTGGACCTACAGCTTAACGTGGGTTCCGAACCACGGTCGGCAGTTACCGACAAATCCAGGCCAGCACCCTCCTCAGGCTATAAACCCTTGGTTATGTGCCTACCCATAAGTCTATCAGGAAGCCTACCGACTGGCGAGTGACCATCGTAGAATACTTCTCAGAAGGCATCCGGCCTTACCCAGCCTTTAACTGGTGTGACTGAGGGGTAATTCGTTGTCGGATTTTACACTCTTGCCTAGAAACAATCACAGATATTTAGGTGTGAATATGTGAGGGCGCGTGTGTGTGTATAAGTGATTGTATATAAGTGTGTGAGTGTGTAGGGTTGGAGTAAGACGGACAGAATTGTAGAAAAACACCCATCCGAGTGCTGAAATCGAACCTTTGGAATGCCAGGCAGGCGACTAACCCATCAGACCACCGTGGCCGGCTAGTTTGACAGGGATTATGTCATTTTACCTGATCATAACCATTGTGTTTACTTATTACACAAAATTAAGCGAATGAAGCGTTTGTTTTGCAGATTTTGAAAATAGAGTAAGAATCCAAAATATAAGAATATCCTAAATATTTCTGATCTTCAAGATTGGTATTCCCTTTTGAATCACTTTTAGGATCATTTTTGCACGCTTCAAATTAAGAAATGAACATGCATCTTCAACTCGGCATATTTTCAGTGTCTTTTTCCCTGCAGCTAGGAATAGTGCAAAATAGTTCGAGTTTTAAAAATGGTCCTATATTTTCTAAGCAATGACACGAAGTTCAAGGAAAACAATATATAAAGAAGTTAAATGGCATGTTTGTTATATATCATGTATGACGGTTATTGTAAAAGCCATCGGCCTGATACAGAGATGAAAGATTAAACAAATGACCATGATATTTGTCAAGTATGATTTGTTGGATGTCGTGTTCCAAAGTCTCAAATGCTTGCGTTTAGTTGCTGACATTCCCCATAGGAGTGAGTTCATCTATCTGGGAGGCATGTATAACGAATGACGGAAATTGTGATAATGAAGGAAAAAGGTGATGGTGAATTCTGCATTAGCAGGACTCCCAAAGATCGGAAAACATCACAGTATTTCAAAGAAGACTAAAATTCATCTAGAAAGTATAATTTCCATTAGTATGTACTTGTCCAAAATATCTACACTACATACCACTTGCCGCAGACGAATAGAAGCATTTGAAATGGCATGTTACAGATACATGCTGCGAATTCCTTGGGTAGAATACATTGTCTTGACTATTTCAGTCCTAACTATTTCTAAAGTTAATTATTCTATATAAATTAAAATATTTACATGTTGAAGGATTCTGTATGTACTGTAGAGCCAGAATCGTTTGATTTTAATCAATTATAGAAATTCCTTATGAATAATAACTCCAAATACACAAATCTTATAGGAAAAGGAATAATGTCTCTGAAGTAAGTCATATTGAGTAATTTAATGAAAATTATTAGTAAAAGCGAAAAATATATTATTTCACCAAAATAAAAAAATAACCTGTGAAAAGGTATTTTGTATTTAGTAATTTCTAGTTATCGATAATTGTTCGATATCGATTATCGAACAATTATCGATTTTTTTTAATGTTCTATATTTATTTAAATTTCAAGTTCCGGATGTAAATTAAAAAATATTTTTATTATTTTATTTATATATATTATTTTTATTATATATTATTTTATTTATATACTAGCTGCCCGGACAGACTTAGTTCTGTCAAAAGTTAATAGTAAAAATTAAATAAGTATTCCCGAGTGATCACGTTATTTATATCTGAACAATAAACGACGATTATTTACAAAAATAAGTTTTCTATTTCGTAGACTGCAATACTTTATAAACTTGATGATAAGCATTCTAATGCTTTATGGTATACAATATTTTTTGTTTGGTTACTTGGCGCGTAAACAAATAAGCTGACTGTTTCCCAACGCGAGAGCAGGCAACTTACAACTGTCCATGAGAGAAGCATGGGTTTTCAAGATTAACGCCGCAAATACTTAAAGACTGACCCTGTGATTTATGGATGGCCATTGCGAAAGCAAGCCGCACTGAAAATTGCAGTCGTTTAAATTCAAATGGTACGTCAGTTGGTATCATTGGGATGCGGGGTATCAACACTTCTTCTCCCTTATATTTTCATTTTAGAATTGTTGCTTCGATTACATTGTTAAGTAATTTTTTCACTGATAGCCGTGTACCGTTACAAAGACGCGATGGGTTAATATTTCATAACATTATGACTACCGATCCTACTTTCAATTGAAGATTATGGGGTGGCAATCCTGGCAAATCCAATGAGTTTAAAAATTCTGGTGGATAGTAGACGACACCATCTTGATTAGTGGCGCAATCAACTGATTTGTGTGTCTTTAATTCACCGGCAATTTCATTTTGAATTTTATTTAATTTACAGCCGTCTTTTTGGCAGCTAATATAGCACGTTCGCTCAACCAAAAATGATCTTTGTAATTTTGAGCGACGTTTGGGAACACCATTTGTATGAGCTCGGTTGTTGTTTCAGTAAACTGACAAAAATCGACAGGAAATGTAATGCAGCCAATCGAATCATCAACAAAGGGATTTTGCCATTACCAAGGTCAATGAGTTGTTTAGAAAATATTTCTCCAGATCGATCATTTTGTAATTCTACACGCATAATCTTACTTAAATTTAGTATCTTGACGTATTTCCACAAAATGGAGGACTTTAAAATTGAGTTCATCCGCTGACGTTGATCGTGGAATCACTGGTAATGTATGACGGAAATCTCCTGCTAATAAAATCATCGTTCCGCCAATCAGTTTTGATTGTTTCGCAGATCTTTCATAGTTTAGTCTAATGCCTGCAAAGATTTTTTATGTGCCATCGTACATTCATCCCACACTATCAACTTACATTGCTGCAAAACCTTTGTTTTTAAACCTTTGAGTTTTATTGCTTTGAATATTTAATAGTAATTTAGCGCTGAATGGGCTGTTCGACCGCCTTCCAATAATGTGGCTGCAATATCAGATGAAACAAGTGCGAGTGCTATTTCATTTTGTGAGCGAATTGTTGTTAAAATTAATGAAATCAAAAAAGTCTTTCCTGTACCACCTGGAGCGTTTAAAAACTAAATTCCTCCAGTTCCTTCATTTACAACTTTCATAAGTGAATTAAAGATATATTTTTGTTGTTGGTTCTACAGCGGAACCTTTATTCTAAGTGATTCCCTTAAAGCATCGAGATCATACCGTTTTTCACGTCGCAACTCTTGATTAAAAGCCTCTTGTATTGGGCGATTAGGCACGGCCATGTCTAATTGGGATAATACTTTGTTTGACATCATCAAGCACATGTCTTCAATTATTATCAATACCTCGTTGTAAATTCCTTCTGTGTATTGTAAATGTATATTCCCTGTTCTAGTGCGCATTTGATGCAAGATATCGTCACACATATAATTTTTTTGGTTTTGACGGGAAGCATGTCGATATAATTTTAGAAAACAATGTTCGTATTTGCTGAGGTTTTGAAGAAATTACAGCCTCACTTAAGGTTTGATCCCAATGGGAATCATTTTCTAACAGTTGCAAACGCTGACAGGCTTCTTTGTAAGAGCCACATAATTCACCATTTACAGTTCGTAAATGTTGGAATGATGTTGCCCGGAAAACTGATTAACAGTAATCGCAAATAGAAACACTCTTTATTGCTTGGATGGACTGAATAAATTAGACTAAAGTGGAATATACATTGCGGTAGCCTGGAACTGGATTTCGTTGTTTCCGTCGTTGAAATTTTTTTGAGGATTGTTTCCAAGTAGAATATTTTGGCATTTCTGAGTATAGCAGTGTTCGGGCAAAATCATCATTCTGACACATATCAAAAAAACCGTCCAAGGTTGTAGATGGTGGTTGAATAACTCGTTGTAGTACATTCTGGGCAGTAAAATATATTCTTTGGCCATTTTCTAAGTGGACTGCTAAGTGATCTACAGTGGGGTTTCATGAATCGAAAAATAAAAAATCCGCCAAATTGCTTCATTACTGCTAACATAACGGCCTATTTGGTATTTCACTGTGAAAAGTAACTCGCATGTGAAAAGTAAAATGTTGTTTTTACTATTTCCACGCATTTATTTGTTTTTATTAAAACTTTCCGTGTGCCTTAAGGAACATACGAAACAAAAAAATAGCCGAATTGGTCGAGCCGTTCTTGAGTTTTGCGCTTAGCAACATTCATTTTTGTTTATATAGATTTCCAGGAATTGTTTTATTACTTTTTTCGCATGAGGCTCGGCCGTTTACGCATTTACATAGTTTGTACGTATCATTATTCAAACGAAGTTGGCGATTAAGGAGAATCTTGTCATATTTGTGAGTTCAATTAGGTAGTTATATGTACATGTCCTAATTTTTAAATCTAATGGAACCCCGGGCCAAGATTTTGTTAAAAGGAAGCGAAATGTAATCACTCTTGATACAAAATTTTAATTGTCAGACTGTTGGACCTGCGAGAGGTGAAACGTATGCGAGTGCCGCGAAATGCGAGTGAATCCACACTAATAACAATAAAGAAGAGTGAGCAATCCGTTCGAGCTAGTGTTTCGTACGGTACTAGTACCAGCAATAAATTTAGGTGTTTCTCGTGACCTCTAACAATGGAAAAGATGGAAAGAGCGCTCGAAATTTGGATCAAAGATCAAACAGAAAGAAGAGTGCCTCTTAGTAGTCGAATTTTTCCAAAAAACGCTAGGCGTCTTTTCGAGAATCTAAAGTCAGATCAGTAATATAAGTAAGGGTTGTTTCGCAAAATTTAAAAAGCTCTTTTTGTTACACAACGTAAAAATTACTGAGGAGTCGACTTCTGCTGATCACTAGGCAGCTAATGGGTATCCGACTGAGTTCAAACAATCGATTTAAAGCAAGGGTTATCAATCAGATTAGGTATTTAACACCGATGAGACAGGTTTATTTTGAAACAAGATCCCTGCTGCGGTTTGTGCCTCAAACCGAAAGATACGCACCAGAATTTAAAGCTGCAAAGCATAGGGTTACTCTTCTATTTTGCTCTAATGTTTCAGGTAACCAAATGATAAATCCACTGCTCGTTTACAAACCCCTTAACCTACGTGCTCTGAAAAATTAAAACAAAAATGATCTGTCGGCTTTTTGGAGAGCAACTCAAAAAGGTTGGGTAACTGCAACATTATTTACTGCTTTCTGAACTGCCTCATGTCCAGTGTTAGGCAATATTTGGCTTAAAAACCGCTGCCATAATGTATCCGGTTATTCTGAATCCCTAAAGTTTGCTGATCCAAACCTAGAAGTTTGCTTCCTACCTTTTAACACTACATCACTAATACAACCATTAGATCAGGGAATAATAACAGCGTTTAAAATATATTGTATCATGCGAATTTTCAGTTATGTATTGAATACCATGGAATAAAATCCTGTTCTCACCTGTTACTGAGAGTTGGAAAGCTTTTAATATTGTCCATTACATAACATTTATCAAAGAAGTTGTGGATAAGTTATATTTCAACATTGAATTCCTGTTGGTAGATTTGGTTGGTGTTGAATTCCTGGTGTCGATTTGGTCTATGATGAAGACCCTTTAGTAAAAAGCCTAAAGCCTAAAGTTTTCAAATGGTTTCCAAAAAATAAAACAATCAACAATCTTGCATTATTTTCGAAAACACAATCTCATTATTTTCACAATCTCATGTGGAACGCACAACAACCTGCGTCTCCGCCATAATGAGCATTGGTTAGTTGTTTGACTCCATGAATAAGCCATCCGACGAGAAGTCGGCGAAAATATAGGTTATTTGACTGTGGAGAACGACTCCCTATTCTTGGCGGGAGAACATAAGTTGGTACTCCGACGAGTCTAACCACCAACAGACGAAACATATGCTCTCCAATGTAAGGGATGGGTGGGCTTCCTCCCGGTCAAGCAACTAACCAATGCTCATAAAAATAATAATAATAATAATATATATATATATATATATATATATATATATATATATATATATATATATATATATAACCCCTAAAAAAATATACATATATATATATATATATATATATATATATATATATATATATATATATATATATATATATATATATATATATATATATAGATATTTTTTTATTTATTGGGTTTTTCGGTCAGTAATTAATTTTTAATTTTTAATTTTTTTTATTAACGTTTCGGTTCAAACAAAGAACCATCCTCAGAATAATTCTACAATACATATAACTTTTATAAAAAACACAAACTTACATTTAAAAACATACCAATATTTAAATAAACAATTCATTTTTAATTTTTTTAAAATAATGTGATAATTTTTTTGACTTTTTTGATTGATTGATGAATGTTTGACTTTGACATAATTAACAATTCTTTCATCTTTAAATTTTTGTTTTTTATTATAACCTAATTGTTTTGAATTTGTTATGTGGAATATTAGATGCAACAATAAAAAATTATGAAAATTTATTATTTAATAATGTTATTATATATACAACTTAAATTATCTGTATCATTTCTGAAATTAATGGTATTATGTGTTTTTTTATATAAATCATTTCTTTTATATTTCTTTTTTTATATTGTTTTTCAAAATCTAGGATTTTTATGTCGTTAAAATTAAAGTTGTGTTCATTACCTAGAGCATGCCTTGAAAGGCCAGTTACGTTTGGTTAATTTAATTTAAGTTGTATATATAATAACATTATTAAATAATAAACTTTCATATTTTTTTATTTTTGCATCTAATATTCCACATAACAAATTTAAAACAATTAGGTTATAATTAAAAACAAAAATTTAAAGGTGAAAGAATTGTTAATTATGTCAAAGTCAACCATGTCATTTAAAAAATTTTCTAAAAAAATGATCACATATTATTTAAAAAATATTAAAAATGCATTGTTTATTTAAATATTGGTATGTTTTTAAATGTAAGTTTGTGTTTTTATAAAAGTTATATGTATTGTAGAATTATTCTGAGGATGGTTCTTTGTTCGAACCGAAACGTTAATAAAAAAATTAAAAATTAAAAATTAATTACTGAACGAAAAACCCAATAAATAAAAAAATAATAATAATAAACGGTTATATATATATATATATAAAAATATTCGTCGTGTCCCTATTTCGTAAAAACTTATAACTGCTTCTTCAATGATGTGACGTATGAACTCATGATATTTTAACACTTTTAACAGAACCATAAGAATATTTTGTAGTTTGGCAGCATACGAAAAATACCTCACCTGAAGGTGTAAACAAAATTCTCTAAATAGTTTACTTACCACACTTTATCAATTTTTGTGTTCCAGATAAGCTATACAATAAATACTTTTGCTGCTTGATTCAAATAAGTTAAAGTTAGAAATCACGTGGAAGCGTTTTTAAAAACTTTATTTTGTTTTTTGGGTAGTACAAAGAGTAACGGTTGTATTGACAGTTAACTAAAGATTAATTTCTGTTTACGGTTTACAATATTTATATTAAAATTAATGTTAACTAAGGGCTGTGTCAGCAATGACATCATCTGCTGGGGCTGACTCATTTGGTTGAGGTGCAAGCTGGCGATGTTAGTCATATAACTCCTCCCGCCGAAGACGAAAACAAAAGGGGTGAATGTTTGTTTTCGACCATATCCTGTAGGGGTATTTCTTCATTTCTTTTCTTGATCGGGTTGGTGGTTTGGACCGGGTTCTTTTTCTTTTTGTATATTTTCCATGCGAATATACTCATTATAGTTCCCACTATAAAGATGGTAGTGAGGGTAGTTGAGTTTAGTGCCATTATATGTAATTGGGAAGATTCTGGAATTTTTAAATGTTTAGCTTTTTCTTGTAATTGTTTTATTTGGTTAATATCGATTGATTGTAGTTGAAGATGGGTTTGTTTTTGAGGTTCTTCTATAGTTCCAAATTCGATTGGTGGTAGCAGGTAGGGATTGCCTTTTAGTAATTCTTCTTTGTTCCAATATTGATTTTGTAATGCCTGAATTCCACAATTGTGAGGTATTTGTATAAGGCTTGGCTCTTTAATTAGTATATATTCTTGTTTATAACAGTTTTGATATATTCTTAATGGTTGTTCATTGGGAATAATCAAAATATACTTGTTATTGATCCATTGTATAATAGGTTGGTCTAATTTCACATTAATCAGTTGGCATTGGCGATTTTCTGCGTATCGGATTAATGTAGTAATGCATTCTTTCGTTGTTGGCTTCAGTTCGTTTGGGCAAAGATAATTATCTTCTATTTGCGGACATTCTGTGTTGCTAAATTGTTGCGAATGAGTGCCAATAATTAGGTAGGGTTGATTAGGTACAATCAAGATATTGTTTATAGGTATAGGAAATAGATGAAAATATTGAAAGATTTCTTCCTTAAAAATAAGAAAGTGAATTACAAAAATAATTTTGTCTTTGACAAATTTCACTTGCAAACTCGCAATTTGGTAGTAATTATTTAATTCTTGCAAATTAAGAATTTTATCTTTTCCATATAACATTGTTAAATTAGATATTAGATTTGTCATTTCTTGAGCCGATATTATGGTGCCATGTAAAATGTTCAAATGAGCGAAAGCGATAGCATCTTCAATATTGTCTAGAAAAGTGATTAGATTCTGACAATTAAGAATTAGTTGATCAATAATATTATACGTATGTAAATAAGTATTTAGATTGAAGAATTTGTTTATTATGTTTGATTTAAGTTCTTCAATAGATGTTTTAATTGTTCTTTGATTTTTATCAAGAATATTAATAGTTTCGTTGTAGTTCTGAATGAGTTCTTTCGTCAAGGATATATGTTGCATTATTTCTTTCTGAAAAGAATTCAGGAATCGTTCGTTTGGAGTTCATAGATTGCCTTATCATATCTTTCTCCATCTTCTGAATCAAGGGTACCAAAAATCTATTTTTGTACTTTTCCTACTAGATTTATTAGTCCTCTTTTGATTCTAATATGGGGTTGAATATTGTTTAGCTTGGTTTTTATTTCTTATATTAAATAATGAGTTTGGTTCATCATAGATTTTAAATTTACGACTTTATTAAGTGGTATGTCTGTTATTTGAAGTCTAATGTTGTTAAAATAGTCTTCGATATTGTTTAATTGATTGACAAGTGAGGATGTTTGTATATAGTGGATGAAGGTATGTTTATTTTCTATTATTCGTGTATTTCCAAGTTGAAAGGGAAATAGTGGTGTTTTTATAGGGGTTATAGTTATGTCGGTTTCAGTCTTCGCTCTTATAGTCTGTATCGTCACTACAAGTAGGTATACTGTCAGCATCTTCATTGTTTTTCTGTGGACAAAAAGAATACTTTTTTGGTTTTTGTAGATTAGCTTTATGAATAATTTTATCTTTAGTTGTTATTATCTTTTTTCCTATATCTTGTTTTACTTTAGCTTTTGTATAGCGAGGTTTATCTTTTGTTCGCTTAGCTGTTTTATCTATGACATATGTATCTAATTGTTCTTCGTAATCTATTGGGTTTTCTCTATTCTGATTACGTTTTTCAATTTCATTATCTATATCTCCTGGATTTCCAATAATTGATTCATTTTCAATTGCGTTAATTTCAATCCTTGATAATGCATCTGCATTGGTATTTTCTTTTCCTTTTTTATATTCAATTTTGTAATCGTATTCTTCTAGTTTTAGTCTCCATCTGACTAGACCTGAATTAGGTTCTTTCATATTAAATAGATATTGTAGTGGTTTGTGATCTGTGACAATTATAAATTTACGACCAAATAAATAGGGTCTAAAATGTTGGGTGGCCCACACGATAGCTAAGAGTTCTTTTTCTATCGTTGCATAATTTGATTCAGCTGGGTTTAACGTTCTTGATGCATAAGCTACTGGTAAATCGCTACCAACTTTTCCTTGGCTTAGAATTGCTCCGATGGATACGTTCGATGCATCTGTTGTCAATACGAAGGGCTTTTCAAAATCTGGATATTGAAGTATAGGGTCGTTACATAAGATATTTTTACATGTTTGGAATGTTTCTATAAATTCCTTTGAATGTATTATCTTTTGATCCTTCTTTAAACATTTCGTTAGGGGTTTGGTTAATTTTGCGAAGTTTTTAATAAATCTTCTATAGTAACCTAATAATCCTAGAAAGGATTTGATGTCCTTTGCAGTTTTTGGTATTGGATATTTTAATATTACACTTATCATTTTGGGATTTGGTCTGATTCCTTCTGGTGTTATGACATGACCTAAAAATTCTACTTCTTTTTGTAAAAATTCAGATTTATCTAGTTGAATTTTCAATCGGGCTTCTTGTAGTCTTGTAAATACCAATTTCAAATGTTTCATATGTTCTTCTAGACCTTTAGAAAATATTATGACGTCGTCCATGTAGACTAGGCAAATTTTTCCTACTACATCTCGCAAAACGTTGTCCATAACTCTTTGGAACGTTGCGGGTGCATTTTTTAATCCGAATGGCATTCGAATAAATTCGTAATGTCCATTTTCTGCATTAAATGCTGTCTTTTCTACTGAGTTCTTATTCATTTCGATTTGGTGAAATCCTGATGATAAGTCTATTGTAGAAAAATAAGTGCATTTGCCGAGTTTATCTAATATATCCGTTATGTTTGGTAAGGGATATCGATCGTCGATTGTCTTTTCGTTTAGTTTTCTGTAGTCGATAACTAGTCTCCATTTCTGTTTTCTACTAGCGTCAAGTTTTTTCGGTACTATCCAAAT
This sequence comes from Cosmopolites sordidus, assembly GCA_031761425.1. Taxonomy (NCBI): domain Eukaryota; kingdom Metazoa; phylum Arthropoda; class Insecta; order Coleoptera; family Curculionidae; genus Cosmopolites; species Cosmopolites sordidus. The sequence goes on along the minus strand of JARFXV010002171.1, from coordinate 6,344 downwards.
AGGGCTGCTCCAAGGGCTTTGACTATGTTTTATTATTCCATCTTCTAGCATTTTGGTTATCTGTCTATTTATTTCTGCTTTATGAACGAAGGGGTACCTATATGATTTCGTATGTATTGGAATTTCATCGCTGGTTTTGATCTCATGTTTAATCTGGTTGGTAAATGTTAGTGCATTTTCTTCTTTGTGAAAGATGTTCGTGAAATCTCGACATAGTTTTATTAGTTCGGTTTTTTCTTCATCGTTCACGTGATCTGTTCTGAGTAACTTTGAAACACTCTTGTTTCTATTTTGATCCTTAATTGGAAGATTGTCAAAATGGAAGAAATGATACTGTTCCTTTTTTGTGTCTGCGAATGGAATTGTCTTCAATGGTCTTAGTAATTTTACAGTGACTGGTTTGTTCGTATGATTATAGATTTCGGTATATGCAAATCCATTTTTTGAGGTAGTGAGAGTTTCTGGTATAAAGGCTTTATTATCGAAATTTTGTTCAGGAATAATTATATCACTATCTTGTTGATCCACTGGTACATTTATTAGGTGAACTTCGTGGGCGTTAATTCTGATTTTAAATTCTTCTTTTTCGGGTTCTCGGAAGTACAAGGGAATCTGTGTGGTTCCGTTAATGAATTTATTGTTTGATAGGTCGATCGTGAATTTGTGTTTTAGAAGTTCTTTTAATCTAAATTCTAAGTTCTAATAATTTAAATTTGGATATTTAAATGGTTGAATTTGTTTTTATTTGTTTTTGTCTGATGTTTAAATAAATTCTGTGTATATTGGAAATTTTGTTCTTCTGTCACATATGACATCGCGCTTTCTAATAAATCTGGAGCCTTTAATCTAATGATACTTTGCAGATATCCTGGTAGTCCTCTGATGAATGTTCTTAAGCTGGCTTGTTCATATTGTCTCGTATAAATAGCCTTTGTTGTGACATTCATGTGCGTGATGGGGATTGTATTTACTTTCTGGGTTAGTTGACTTCTCAGTATCTGAATTCTTTTCCCGGATTCTAGTTCCCGGATTCTAGCGGATTCTCGTTCTTTAATGGAGAGGCTACTAACAAATCTTGTTCTAGGCATTCCAAGTTTCTTTTGTCTCCAAAACAGTTATATAAGGCTGTTTTTATGTTTACCCAATTTTCTAATTCCAGTCTGTTGCCTACTAATAGTTGTGCTCTGTCTATTAGTTTAATTCTAGCTATTCTGGTCAAATAACTAGTCGTATCGTCGTTTCCGTATTTGTTGAATAAGTTATCAATTGCTGAGATGAAACTAGCAAGATTAAATGTGTTTCCATCATAGGGTGGAATTGTGTCTACGTACATACGTAATAACGTATAATTTATATTCTGTGGAGTGGTTATTTTAGTTGATATATTCAAGGTGTTATTAAATTGAGAAATTAGTTCTTCTTCGCTAATACGCATAAATTCAATAATTTACTGATCAATACTTGATTATAAATAAAATATTGAAATATGCTATGCGTAAAATGTTAAAAAGCGTTTTTATATGATTAAAAATAAAATATAATAAAATAAAATAAAATAAAATAAAGTGATTAAATTATTAAAGGGATATATTAACCATAATTTGTTAATATAAACTTTAAAAATAACTAAATTTCTACTTAGTGACTAGATATTGCTGAGAGAGACGAGCAATAGTCTTTCGAAATTCAAAGTTCGCGCTTTTAAATTAGAGAAAGTTATATTCCTAAAATTAAATAATTAAATAAAATTGTTGATTATAAGGTTCGCGCCAGATAATCGTTTAAACTAATGATATGTGGAAAAGTAAATAAAATTAAATGATTAACTAAAATTATTGATTATAAGGTTCGCGCCAGATAATCGTTTAAACTAATGATATGTGGAAAAGTAAAAGAGTGATGAGGGATGATTCGTCTTAAAATTAGATTTGATGCGTTCTTAAAATTAGGGTGATTTTTCTTTGTCGTGTTTGCTTGTTTGCTTGTGCTTTTTGCTTTTTCTTAACCTACGTTTCTTAAAATTACTTTCAATCTCTTATCCGGAGAAATCGAAAGGGGCCGATAAAGGAGTACTGGACACTCACCGTATTTTTAGCCTGTCACTGGTCGTCAGCCGCTCGTCCTTCACATCAGCTCATCACATCAATACCAAAATACCCAGACTTTGGTCTTTATTTGATCGATAAAACTGTAAATGAAAAAGTAACACGAAAAGCTTTTTCATTAAAAGCTTTAATCAAAAACCTACTTCGAAACTTCTGATTGGGAACATAGCAGCTTTTCATTTAGTGCACACAAACTTTAATGCTGCACTATCACTAAATCAACTTTCAGCATCTGAATCGCTGTTTAAGTAAATTATTAGGGGATTAACTTCTAGTCTATCAAATACTCTTTAGTTAATTTGAAACTAATTTTTTTTAGAAGTGTATGAAACTAAGTTTTACATCCATCAAAGATCTGCATGTTCTTTAGTTTTTTATGAATAATTTCAAGATTAACCGTTTGTTCTGAAAGAGTTCAATAAATTTCATAAAAATACAATATTACTATGTAAAACTTTTTTCATACATTTCACAGATTTGATTTGGAATTGAGTCCACATCAAGATAATCTAGATTAGTTACTCGTTTTGGATGTAGATGCTTTTTCTTCAGTGATTTTAAGATTTCGTTATTCTTCAACTTCGAAATTACACTAACTGTACCAATGCTAATATTTAGTGCAGCCGAAACTCTCTAAAAAACTCCATTTAACCATGAGACCTATTAATTTATTAATACATATCTCTCTCAAAGCGTAATGGCAAAAGAGGAGCCCCCTATCTGTTCCTGTTCAAAATAACTGATAAGTAACGAGACAAGTTTTGGTTTTTTTTGCAATTATAATCGCAGATTTTTTACTACAGAAGTCACAAAAACAGAAACTAAACCAGAAAATAGCTAAAATAGCAAAGAATGCATAAAAAAAAATTAAAACATTTGAAGGCACAACTCAAAAACGATCAGAACATGAAAATCACAGATTCGACGAAGAGTTGTGTTAGGTCGGCAACACTGTCCAAAACCACAAATCTAAATGTTATCTTGTCAGCGAATTCACAGAATGTGATCCACCGGCTCATCGTATGTTTATCCTATTCTAATAGAATTAGAGGAAGAATGAAAGAGAGTGCTTCGAACTTTAAATGATTTTTTCTTTATTATGAATTTAAATTGGCAATAGATTTCTGCAGATTGATGACGTGCAACCATTATTTCCTTGAACGAGCTATACATACCCATTTATGCCAAAAAAACAGGCGACCATTTGCTTCTAAGTACTTCTTGCGCGAATAACTTTTGTTGGGTTTGGTTCATTTTAAAAGACCCATACAGTCGACTACTGTTTACTTTCGTGTTCATAGGCATAGATTCAAGATTTGTCACCTGTGTAAATGGGCTTTTGACGCATTTCTTTGCACCAATCGACAGCCTTTTCTTGAGCGATTGCCAAATTATGAGGAATCCAACGTGTACAAATCTTTTTCACGGATAAATGTTCATGTGAATTCTTGTGCATGCTTGTCAATCTAATGACGATCTTGCTTTATTAGTTCGCGCACAATATTAATGTTTTATGACACAACAACCGATTTTGGAGGACCTTCTTTAAATTCGTCTGCCACGATTGAAATCACTAAACCAGTATTATACAGCGATTTTAGATGGTGCTTCATGGCCAAAAGTCAAAGTGAGTTGATAGATGCACTGTTGTTGAGATAATCTACTTCGAAGGTCGTAGTAAATTATCGCACGAAAATTCTCACGAGTCAATTCCATTTTTTGACAGAGATGAAATTTTCAAGTCACTAAACAATAGGAATAGCGTCCATATAACAAAACATATACAGTCAACATTGTCAAATTTTACGATGTATATGTTAGATAGCGCCTAACATCACCATTTTTGTCAATTCCGGATACATAAATATCAACTCCGTATGTATGTATTTGAGTTGATTAATGGATCTCCGAACATTGTTTGTTACTTAATAAAGTAAGAAAACAAGTAATATATATGTGAGTTTAGCTTCTGTTTTATGTAATGTTTTATTATGTAAAATATATTTATTTAATAATGTTAGTTAAGATTTTATAATTTTCCCCAAAAATTGTCACAACATTTGTTTTAATTTACTTAATTAGAAATGTTAGAAACAGTTAATATTTTTTTTTTAATAGTAAGTAAATAGAATATTTTTTTTGTTAATAGTATAACTTTCTTTCGGTATTGAATATGTATCGATATTTTTCTTGAGTTACAAATATAAATTATTGGTAAACATTGACAAATTCTGCTTTTTTTCCTCTTAAGGAATTATCTGAAAATAAAATGTAATATTTTTATAGACATTTATTCCATACGTTTCAGCATAAATTTGGTTTGCTTCTTTACGTTTGCTTTTTGCTTTTTCGTTTAATGTCAAAGTTGAATTTATTAGCACTATTTTTTCGCACAATTTCACGTTTTAAACGATTCACGTCACATTAAGAAACACATGACTAATTGTCTTATTAAATTAAATGTTCAACGAGTCCATCATTTGAGTCTATACACGCCTGGCACCGTTCTAATCTATTTTCCCGAACACGTTGATAAAGTCTTGGTCTATTTCTAATGTGGTTGGCAACAGCTTCTCCGTATATAAGAAGCATATCGTGATATTCGTGTACAGAATACAAGTTAGATTGTAAATTATATTTATATACACACACTGACACAAACTGAAATAATATTTTTGACCAACAGCATTTGTCGTGGGAATTAGTCAAATGACGTAGTCATTTTAATTTATTGGTTGGTGTATGACTGATATTTAAATTTTGAAAATTATTGTTGTATATATATATAATTTATATATATATATATATATATATATATATATATATATATATATATATATATATATATATATATATATATATATATATATATATATATATATATATATATATATATATATATATATATATATATTTATATATATATATATATATATATATATATATATATATATATATATATATATATATATATATATATATATATATATATAAGCCTCCTATCAGTGATGTACAAAGTTTTCACTAAGATAATTTCTAAAAGAATATTAAAAAAACTGAATGACGCACAACCAAGAGAACAAGCAGGATTCAGAAGTGGATTCAGTACAATGGATCACATCCAGGTTGTACAGCAGGTCATAGAAATGCACAACGAATACACCATGCCACTGTGCTTGGCTTTTATCGACTACGAAAAAGCATTTGATTCCATCTCAAAGCATGCGATAATGGATGCACTGCTTAGCCAAGGTGTAGAGAAAGCCTATGTAAACCTATTAGAATCGATATATGATGGAGCTACAGCCACAATTCACCTTGATGATCTTGAAGTGGGAATTAATATAGAACGAGGTGTACGGCAGGGTGACGACGCAATATCGCCTATTCTTTTCTCGGCTGGCCTTGAAGAAGTATTCCGTAAACCGGATTGGGAACAGGATGGTGTAAAGATTCAATGGTGCAAACTTAAACCATCTTAGATTTGCAGATGATATTATTCTCATTTCACAAGACCCAGAGGAGCTGCAAAGACGCATACAAGAACTGCAAAGGGCTGGCGAACCATTTGGCTTGAAAATAAACCTGAAAAAGAGTCAGGTTATGTTCAATAACTTCGCTCAGGACAGAAGAATTTCAGTTTTAGGAAGGGATTTAGAGATTGTGGACAGCTTTGTATATCTTGGGGCAGAGGATTTCCATGGAGGGGAATACCGCCCGGGAGGTGGAACGGCGTGTTAAATGTGGCTGGCAGGCATTTGGCAGGCTCAACATAGTGTTTAAGAGCAGACTCCCACTTTGCCTGAAAAGAAAAGTATTCGATCAGTGCGTTCTACCCGTTATGACATACGGAAGTGAAACCTGGACACTCACATCGCAATCAATTCAAAAACTTCGGGTGGCACAGAGGGGAATGGAAAGATGTATGCTTGGCATTACAAGACGAGACAGAAAGTCCTGCGCATGGATCAGGGAACAAACAAAAGTCTGTGACATCATTGGAAGAGTAAAACAGTTGAAATGGAGATGGGCAGGCCATATAGCGAGGCGATGGGACGACAGATGGACCAAGGCAATCCTGGAGTGGATACCGCTTGATCGCAAACGTCCGCGAAGAAGACCGAAAGCACGATGGGCTGATGACATCGTTAAGTATATTGGACCCGAGTGGCAGAGGAAAGCCCAGGACCGTGAAGGTTGGAAGCATGCTGAAGAGGCCTTCATCCTGCAGTGGATCGA
>JARFXV010002170.1:192500-280266 GCA_031761425.1 Cosmopolites sordidus | reverse complement strand
ATATATATATATATGTATATATATATATATATATATATATATATATATATATATATATATATATATATATATATATATATATATATATATATATATATATATATATATATATATATATATATATATATATATGTATATATATATATATATATGTATATATATATATATATATATATATATATATATATATATATATATATATATATATATGTATATATATATATATATATATATATATGTATATATATATATATATATATATATATATATATATATATATATATATATACATATATATCATCCAATATACCTACATCCAAGGTTGTGGGAAGAATGTATCGCGAAGTTTTTGACTGCCGCGAACATTCACCGTAGGATGGCGCGAGTTGCATTGAGATTGCGACCCGCCATCGATATGACCAGTTGACTTGGTCTTCCTCTGTTCGTTTCGATTCAGCTGTTTCCCTGCGTTGGGCTCGAGCCCAGCTGACGACGGCTGTGAGGCCAGAAACCGGTCCTGGGAGGTACTTGTCTCGACGTGGTGGCGGCGACTGATTTGAGACGAGCAGTGGTACGTGGAAATACGGATGAAAAATTTCTGTTTTTCATATATATATATATATATATATATATATATATATATATATATATATATATTAAACGTTGTTATCTATGATGAAGTTTTACCATTATGCATTACAATTAATTTAATGATTCTGTTAAGGATTACAATATAGAAAACAAGAACTTCAAAAAAATACGAAAACTGACAAATCAGAATGGTATTTTTTTTACAGGACGTTACATTCTATATATTATTAATCATCCGAATATTATTTTTAAGTTTCAACAGGAATTTTATTCTGTTTTCTCCATGTCTTTTAATCTCATTTTAAAACTTTCTCTCATCGTGCAGATAAGATTATTAAAAATGCTTTCAAGAAAAACGCTTCGAAAGATTCCAGAGGTGAAAATTTGTTCTTGATAGGTATATATGACAGTTATACTCCTGTCCCATAAAGTAGTTTCGACATTTTCTTTAAATACTCATTTCACATCATTAGTTCTATCCAATAATTTGAACGACTTTGCTTTATGATATTCAGTCTGCGAAGCTGTTCTCTATCAACATTTGCTTGTTAAAATTTTCTGCAAGAATTTTATATTCCTGTGAGCAATTAGTTGACTGTATTTCAAATCTAATTTATTATTATTTTTATTCCAAATATAATCTGTAATTTAGCTCATAATTCTATGAAATCACTATATATATAAAAAAAAAACCTACCAGTTTTGATGTCAATTTAGCTTACCTAAAATGTAATATTGTTCTAAATTTGCCGATAGTCTATATAAATACAGGGTGTCCTAAAAAAAAATTATACACACCTTAACTGGTTCTAAAATCAGTATCTATTTTCATACAGTTTACTTTAAGGTTTCAAAAAAAAACTACCACATCAACCAACTACCACAACAGCAAACTGCCCACCGTCCAGGTCCAGGTATTGCTGGTAACGAAAAGCAATGGAGTCAAAAACATCGAGAATCATTTTTATTTAAATTTGTCCGCATTATCTTTCAATCGCTACTCTTTATTCATTGACTGTTGCTGGTTTTGACTTATAAACCTTGTCTTTAATGTATTCCCATAAAATAAGTTCTGTAGTTCTGGTATTCAACCTAGCCTGTTCGTCCAATCCATCTGTTCTGTAGAGTCTCGTCAAGATAAGCCCTTACGTCATGAATGAACGCTAAGTTCTTACCCTTAAAAGCTTTCCGAATGCATGGAATCACTGCTTCCTATAACAAATTAAGGTATACAGTAACAGTTACAATACCGTCAATAAAGTTACAAAACCACACCACACTGTGATCCCCGGCAAATTAACATGACGTTGTTCAGTAACGTGTGGATTCTCAGGTACCCATTAAGTGCAGTTGTGGCGGTTAGTTAAACTAAAAACTCTGAAATTCTCGCCTGAGCTGTCTATGGACTTCTACCGCATTTTCGTTTCTCCAGTAACACTTCAGGATAAATTTCCTTTGCTCAAAGGTAAGTCTGGTAGCAGCCATTTTTTTTTAATTAGATCAATGTGAAATAGAATGCAGTATGACTAAGTTATCAGAAAATAAAGTAAATTTTTTGGGACACCCTATAGAAAAAAGTTGTTCAGAAAGTTTTCGTTGCACTGCGCTCAAGTCTGAAATAAACTTGATAACGTACCATTGCTCGAAATTGTTGTCACTCATTTTCAGAACGCACTAGAAAAATCCAATTCAAGCAAATAAATGCTAGGGATCACCAAATGACTCTAGGGCGTTCGAAGTTTTAGTGAAGCTGCATCAAATGCTGCCCTACAAACGGGCAACCAACAGTGTGGTAAGTTAATTAATAATTAAGTTAAGTAATAATTAAATTAGCTTAATGAATATTAATACATTCTAACTTGTTGGTCTTGTTATTATTAAGGCCCTTTAACTATTTGAACTAAGCTTCCGTGCGTCTCTAAGAACCCGCAATAAGGACCACTCACTTGATAGTGCACATTGGGTACACGTCAGGAAGCTTAAACTAGAGGTCACGGTTTTTCTTCTTTCTCTGTCATTTTAGAGTTTAGCTTTGGCCATACAAAAGAACTCGATGATATACATATTTCTCGCATTGTTATCAACTAACATCATATTAGTGGTTTAGTTTCAAACCCAGATACATCAACTTTTTGCATAATTGAGATTTTGCTAGATTTTGTAAGGTTAAGGCATTTTTTACGCATATCATAAACTTTAAGGCTTAATTTCCAATACATCAACTCTATATTGCCTTACAAATATTTTAGTTAGTTTCAAAAACAGATAAGTATTAGAATATTACTTTCAAAACCAGATAGATCCAATAAAAGTTATGTGCGTAAAACAGGCTTAAGAGAGGATGACATGAGTCAGCTGTTAGCTACCAATAGTGCCAGACTGACGCAATCCAAACTACAAGCCAGACAGATGACTGGCTTGTAGTTTGGATTGTTGTTATTTCAAGTGTTGAAGTTTCGGTTAAAGTAATGGAAATCAATTCTTTTGAAAATGTTGAGAATTCGCGTAAGAAAAAGAGAAATAAAGATTTATGGCGAAGAGCAAAACTAAGAAAGCAAAGGAATGTTCAGTTTTCGACTTTGTTTTTGAATTTCTAATTTTACACTATCATTATTATGCCGTGTATATTTTTATCATTATACGACTTCAGTTGGGAGCGCTATCTAGTAAATAGTGTAGATATTAAATGCTTATTTTCTCTTATTTGTGGTTTCAGCCCCACATTAAATTGGCAATTAGCCAGGATTTAGTGTAACTATCAAACATATTCCCAATATTTGATCCTACAAAGTTTTGTATCTACAAGTATACCTTCCCCATTGAGTGCACATTGAGTGTCGAGGTGATGATCGGAAACTGACAATGTATGAAAATAAAAGAAACTACATTGTTAATTTTATTAAAAAAAATAAACTAAGAGAAAGTCATTATTGTGGAAGTAAAACTCGCAACCGCTTATATTTAAATTCTGATCTTGACAGAAACAAAATGTGGAGAATGTATGATGTACAGGTTGTCGATCAATCCCTGAAAGTTAAACCGTCATATTTTAGACGGTTATATATGTTATACATGTATTATGTGTTGTTATATATGTATTCCGGACAGTGTTCAATATAGGTTTTGGAAGCCGACGAACAGATAAATGTTCAACTTGCATTTCCCTCGGTGAAAGAATAAACACTGAGATAACCAAAAAGTAAAGAAATGTTGATGGGTGAAAAGAGATGCCATAAATAAAAGACGCAAGCATATTATTCGTTTTTAGAGGAAAAAAGAAATGATCTAACAATATTATTTGATCGTCAAAAGAATCTGTTCTACCTCGGGTTCCAGATCAAAGTGCTCATTACTCTAAATAGTTAGACAAATATAACCTTACCATAACCGTCGGTAACTCAAAAAAATGCATTTAGCTATGAATCGAATGAAACAGAATATAATAAAGAACTTATCGAAATATGCTCTGTAGTATATCACTCTCTATCCAATATTGATATTCCGAAAACTATTAGAGTGATTCGCATGGCTTCAGATGAATGTGGAGCTTAAAATACAAATTGTTATATGATGGGAATCTTGAGTATACGGTTTTTGAAAAATGTCCCTCAGGACTTACGAGTATAGAAAACGTTTTTCATATTGAAAAAAATATTAAAAGGTCTGATGTCATAATAGATCCCCAGCAGCATACAAATCTTTTTTCCGAATACACAACTGTTCGATCTCTAGCTGGAATAAATTTCGATTGGAAACAGTTGTTGCAAAAGTTGTGCGTCCCCCTGGGCAATGTTAGTTAATACTTATAAAAGGTTTATATTCCAGCGTAAAACCAAAAACGGTAACATTCTTGTTAGGGGCAAGGTGCACTATAAAACTGACATAGGAAGTTACAAATCTGTTGATCTGCAAGAATGTTTAAGCACTATTGGCAAAATATTTTGGTGAGAATTGGAGAAGTTTGGAATCTTTATTATACTATGTTTGCGCAATCTTACATAACGTAGAAGAAAATAATCAAAAGGAGGACATAGAGGATGAAGACGAAATCTTGAACCAAGATATTACAAAAGAAAATGTGAATCAATATGAGAACCTCTCTGAAAAACAGTGTCAATATGCTCATAAAGTTACCAATTTAGTTGTTTAAAATAGTAATTAAGGTTAAAAATAAGGTAACTTTTCTTATAAATACATATTTTCTACTACCTGCACCTTTTGTTTATTTTCAAAAACAGATAAATCACATAAATAAGTTTCAAAACCAGATATATTATTAATTTATTTTCAAAACGAGATAAACCTAAAATTAAAAACAAAACAATAGACCTTTTTATATTTGCATTTAATGGCTGTAATTACAGCAAAAGATAGCTGCCTCAAATGTCTAAATAACACAATCACATATCTATAAGTTTTCCATATCCTTCATATCTGGTTTCGTTACGGTAAACCCCCTAGCCGTGAAAAATAAATAGTTCGAGTAAATGTTATAACTTAAGTTTTTCACAATTACTGGTTCTTTGACCCATGTTCCCACTTGTCCCACTTGTTCTTTGAACCATAACTGCTTCTTAGATCGAAGTAAAGCACACGGAAAACAGCACTGGTCTATAGATGTATTAAGAGATAAACAAAATCTATTTGTATATAACTTAAAGTTTCTAGCCGCATTGCCCCAGCTAGGAGTAAGGGAGACATGTTTCATTAAAATGTGTTTTTATATAAATCAGTGTACCGTACCAACTATCACTATTCTTAGTTGCCATATCGAAACGTTTCTTTTCGAAGTTTAGGTCCATAGACTAAAACGTGCATTCTGCGGATAAACTCTACATTTGGAGATGTCGATAGACGACAAGTCAAGGTTCTTCACAACCTTCACTTCTTTATTAATCTCTCCTCCTGGGCTTTCTTAGTTTTCATGCTGCCAACTGCTGCCAACTTTTAGAGTATCAGGGCTTAAATTATGAAGCTCAGCAGTCTACGTACTACCTGAAACATTAATTTCTTATAATTTTTATTATAATTATTATTAATATTTACCTCTTTGATTTTAAAGAGGGGATTTGATTATATAATACATGATACGACATAGTAGATGATCTCTTATCGATGCCTGACTCCTTTATTTATCCTTACCATAATATTACAAATAACTTGACATTAATTATAACATCAATGGCCCAGCTAATATTAATTAGATCGACAGAAAATTTTACTCTATCTAGTTAACAGTTTGAAAATCGAGACGAGACAATTCGTCGAGCTGTGAATCAAACTAGTATAATTGTATATGTCGTTTGATTGACCTCTGAAACAGTTTCATTTGTAACTATTTCAGGCAGCAAGAGATACATGTAACCACATATAAATTCCATCCGATAACTAGACCGAAAATTAATATGCATGAAATTATTACACCTCCATTGCAAGTCAGGCATTTACAAATTGTATGATGGTAGGTATAAAGTTACCTATTTTGAATTAAAATATATTATTTTTGGTTATGTTTTTTTTTGTTTTATAATTCAGAATAAGCTAAGAACTCGATAATATTAAGATGGAAAATATTAACCTACAGAATAAACACAAATTGTTACAATTTATTTTGAAAGTATACGAAACGTAATTTCAAGTAAGCATCAATTTAGGCGAATTGTTAGTGAACGAATTTTTAGTGCCAGAGAAATAATGGTTGCACGTAATCAGTCTAGATAAATCTATTACCAATTTAAATCTATATATAAGAAGTAAAAAATCATTTAAAGTTCGATATTCTTTGCTGTTAGCTATTTTTTGGTTTAGTTTCCTTTTTTGTGAATTCTGTAGTAAAAATTATGCGATTAAAATTGCAAAACAATCTAAAACCGTTAAGCAGTCGGTGCAAGCAGCTTGATTCATTACTTATCAGATATTTTAAACGGGAACAAGATAATGGGGCACCTATTTTGCTATTAAACGCTGTGGGAGAGTTAGGTATTAATGACTTAGTAGGTCTCATGAATTATATATATATATATATATATATATATATATATATATATATATATATATATATATATATATATATACAGTGTGTCGCATTTAAGATGAAGACACCCCCACATTTTCGCTATTTGAAGGAATACAAATTTGAATTTTTGCATAGTTAGACAAATTGATGGGTGACATTTTTTAAGATACTCAACTGAAATCTCAACTTTAAACTAAGCCTACTACGAATTCACAAACAGGGTCAATTCTCAATATTTTACTTCGCGTTAGATATATCGAAAAAAGTTATTAGAAAAAGTTGTTCAGGATGTTATTTATTCTAACCCTATAGACCAAGTTTCATAACAAAATTCGCATTTTTAATTTTGTCATTATTTTGGTCTATACACAAAATTGTTAAAACAGAATCGTAAAAGAATCGAAAAATGTATTCGAATAGATGGAGGATTAGTTGTGAGAGATCACATTTGATAGATAATTATTTGTATTATGAAAATTATTGTTATATACTATACTCTTTTTACTAAATTTGACCAATTACCAAAAATTGTTTTCCAATAATAATATAGAGATAAAATCACTACTTGACTAGAATCAAACTTAACATAAAACCTCGAAAACTTATTCAAAACAGACTGCTAATACCAAAGTTCGACCCAACGAAAATAAAACCAGCCCTAACGGAAGAGCATGATAAACAACCAGCGCAGAACTGGCAAGAACTGAAACAAAAAATTATTAAAACAGCCTTAAAGTTAGCCCCTTTACAAAAACGTAGAAAACATCCGTGGTGGGATGAAGTTTGCGAGCAAGCAGTATTAAACCGAAGTAAACCATTCAAAGATTGGAACAGTCAAAATACAGCAATAAACTATAACATCTTTTTGGAAGTAAGAAAAGAAACATCGAAGCTAATTAGACAAAGTAAAAGAAAATATGAAAACAATCAACTTAATGAAACAGAAAAAGATTTCCAAAAAAATAACACCAGAAAGTTTTACAAAACATTTGAAACTAAATTAACAGGCTAGCAACCGCAAAGTATTTGCTTCCAAAAGGAAAACGGACAATTAGCTCTAAATAACTAAGACAATTGCAATCAATTGCAAAAGAACTTGCGATATATTTTGAACACATACTAAACTGTCCTGACTGCTTAAACAAATTACCGACACTAAACCCTAAAGAAACAAACCCAGATTCATTACCACCGAATGAAGATGAAATAATTAGATAAATCAAGGGACTTAAAAATAACAAAGCTGCTGGTGACGCTGGAATCACTGCTGAGCTTTTGAAATCCGCTGGTCCAGGCACAATCAAGGAAATAACCAAATTTTTACAAGAAGTTTGGCGAACCGATCAGATTCCGGAAGATTGGAAAGATTCGCTAATCCATCCACTACGCAAGAAAGGAGATAGAACGGATGTAAACAACTATAGAGGGATATCTCTTCTCCCATTTTGTTACAAGATTCTATCTCAATGTCCACAAGACAGAGCACAGGGACAGTTAGAACCAAAAATTGGTGAATATCAAGCAGGTTTTTGACCGGGCAGATCCTGCCCTGAACTGATACTGAATCTAAAGTTGAACCTAAGACATCAAAAACTGTACAATAAAAATCTCGTCTCTACATTTGTGGATTTTAAAAAAGCATATGATTCTATTGACCGCGAAACTTTATTCCGAATCTTGAACAAGGACTAGATCTGTAGACCTATTAGCAACATTAACTAACACAAGTTCAAAAGTTAAATTCATGGGTGACATCTCAGAACCAACATCAAAATTGATTGTCTGGCGTTTGCTGATGATCTAGCAATTTTGGCTCAAGATGTATTAACGGCACAGAAACAGATTGAAATCCAAAAAGAAACAGCAGAAAAGGTAGGACTCCAAATTTTATTTGAAAAGACACAATACATGACCTGCAACAGACTAAGAACACCATTTCTAAAACAAAATATGGTAACATCAGACGAGTTTCTAAATTCAAATATATGAGAGAAATAATCATGGAAAATGGGTTGCAAAAAGCGGCGGTAGATGTCAAAAAATGGAAACGGCATTGAGACTTACACAAAATATTTACAACAAAAAATGCCTATCTAAAAACACAAAACTAAGACATTACAACACGGTTATTAAGCGAGAATGTCTATATGCTGCAGAAGCGCTCATTTTAAATAGAAAGAGAGACATCGAGGACATTGAAAAGAAGGAAAGAAAAATCATAAGAAAAAGCCTAGGCCCCAAACAAATAAATAGCGCAACATACTGACCTAGAGAAAACCAAGAAATCAAACAATACACAGATATACATAGCGATATGAGAAAAAGAAAACTTAAGTTTTACGGACACATAAAACGGATGAATCCGAGTAGGTTAACTAGACGAATAGTCGAATTTTACGAAAATCGGAGTAGAGCTAAAGTAGAAATAATTAAATAGATTGCTGCAATTAAAGAGGACTTAAGATCAGCAAATATTACACAAAGTGAAATTCGGGATAGAGGCTGTTTCAGATACAAGATTAGCCAGAGAGAAAAATGTAGGAAGACTGGAATTACTTGGTCTGACGAAAGGAAAAAAGCTCAGAGCGAAAGAATGAAATTAGTATGGGTGCAAGGGAAGGTTAACAACAACAAACACCTCTAATTGTACTTCGAGTGGTCCACCAGGGCCCATACGTGAATAATAATAAATAATAGAGATAAAATAATTATTCCTTTGTAAGTGCTATTTATTTTACTGAAATATTTAAATACATGACACTATTGACAATGTGTCAAGTTTTTACTGACCATGGCATACTAATTATCAAATTAAACAAATAAAGTGGTAATAATTTTGTGTATAGGCCAAAATAATGAAAAAATTAAAAATGCGAATTTTATCATGAAACTCTGTATATAGGGTTAAAATAATATTCCGAACAACTTTTTCCAATAACCTTTTTGGATGTCTCTAACGCGAAGCAAAATATTTAGGATTGACCTTGTTTGTGAATTCGTAGTAGGCTGAGTTTAAAGTTCAGGTTTCAGTTGAGTATCTTAAAAAATGTGAACCATCCACCTGTATGACTGTGAAAAAATTCAAATCTGTATTCCTTCAAATAGCGGAGATATGGGGGTGTCTTCATCTTAAATGCGACACACTGTATATATATATATATATATATATATATATATATATATATATATATATATATATATATATATATATATATATATGACCTGCTGTACAACGGTTGTACAGCAGGTCATAGAAAGGCACAACGAATACACCATGCCACTGTGCTTGGCTTTTATCGACTACGAAAAAGCATTTGATTCCATCTCAAAGCATGCGATAATAGATGCACTGCTTAGCCAAGGTGTAGAGAGAGCCTATGTAAACCTATTAGAATCGATATATGATGGAGCTACAGCCACAATTCACCTTGATGATCTTGAAGTGGGAATTAATATAGAACGAGGTGTACGGCAGGGTGACGCAATATAGCCTATTCTTTTCTCGGCTGGCCTTGAAGAAGTATTCCGTAAACTGGATTGAGAACAGGATGGTGTAAAGATCAATGGTGCAAACTTAAACCATCTTAGATTTGCAGAAGATATTATTCTCATTTCACAAGACCCAGAGGAGTTGCAAAGACGCATACAAGAACTGCAAAGGGCTGGCGAACCATTTGGCTTGAAAATAAACCTGAAAAAGAGTCAGGTTATGTTCAATAACTTCGCTCAGGACAGAAGAATTTCAGTTTTAGGAAAGGATTTAGAGATTGTGGATAGCTTTATATATCTTGGGCAGAGGATTTCAATGGAGAGGAATACCGCCCGGGAGGTGGAACGGCGTGTTAAATGTGGCTGGCAGGCATTTGGTAGGCTCAACATAGTGTTTAAGAGCAGACTCCCACTTTGCCTGAAAAGAAAAGTATTCGATCAGTGCGTTCTACCCGTTATGACATACGGAAGTGAAACCTGGACACTCACATCGCAATCAATTCAAAAACTTCGGGTGGCACAGAGGGGAATGGAAAGATGTATGCTTGGCATTACAAGACGAGACAGAAAGTCCTGCGCATGGACCAGGGAAGAAACAAAAGTCTGTGACATCATTGGAAAAGTAAAACAATTGAAATGGAGATGGGCAGGCCATATAGCGAGGCGATGGGACGACAGATGGACCAAGGCAATCCTGGAGTGGATACCGCTTGATCCGCAAACGTCCGCGAAGAAGACCGAAAGCACGATGGATTGATGACATCGTTAAGTATATTGGACCAGAGTGGCACAGAAAAGCCCAGGACCGTGAAGGTTGGAAGCATGCTGAAGAGGCCTTCATCCTGCAGTGGATCGATACGGGCTGATGATGATGATGATGATGATATATATATATATATATATATATATATATATATATATATATATATATATATATATATATATATATATATATATAAAAAGTTGTCCAATAAAAGTGCCAGAGCTTTCAAATCAGGCACATTGATAACTAATCCATTAATTCCTATTCTATTTTGAATAACAAATAATGGTATTACGTTTTGAAAATTTGGTTAGCATATCTTTATAGCATTCCCCATTAATAGTAACATGATTTTCATCATCGGGTAAAATAAAAAGAAGATCATACCACTCCTTTAGCTCAACAAATAAACCAAACACTTTCTAAGGATGAAGAAGTCCTCCTGAATCAGTTGAGGATTTTCATGGGATGAAATCCTGCAGTTTTATTTTTTCACAAATCCATTAAGCCAAAGCTGCGCTTCGTTCTTGAATCAAATATATTTCTATGGTAAATTGACACAATGTGCTGTACATAACAATGTATGAGTTCATTTACAATTGAAATAGTGACAGAAACAGCGCTAATAGGTTTGAAATATCTGACACTATCATTGGAAAAGACTTTATAAGTATAATGTATACGTAATTATTTAGTTTTATTGTTGAAAATGGGAATATGTATGAGATATGTTCAAATACTGACAGACCTTGGAGATTAACATCGTTCAGCTTTCCTTGTCACAGAGGGTTTCAAAATTGTGTGCAGGATCATCGAATTGCATTGCAGGATATTTCCACACCTTTTAAAACCCTACGAGATGCTGAAGAAAAGTATAACAGGACTCGCTTAAATGAAATTTAAGCGCAAGTCGAGTTACATGCTCTATTGATACGATGTTTCATGATGATCATCGAAACATGTTTCAAAATGAAAGAAACGAAGAAGAAATCCAACCCGCTGATACAGTTAATCCTCTTTCGCGTCTACTATATCATTATTTTTTACGATCACTGGTACTTTGGACTACGGTGGGTTTTTTGAATTAAGGAACTGCAACTAGTTTCAACTGTATCACATATTTCAGTAAGTAGATAGGCTACTAAAGAGCATTGTGATTCACCGTCAAATTGATTTATCACTATATACTGTACAAAACTACTTTATGTACACTATATCGAACCATTTATGCTATTTCATTTTTCTTTAACTATTGTGAATTTGATTATTACATCCCTGGAACAGTTTCTCGATTTTTTCAGTCTTTACACTACTCAGAATATAATTTAACTTTTAGATAACCTTAGAGACAAAAGTCAGTGCTGATCAACATGGAATACCTGATGCAAATGCACATTGATGTTGCTAATTCCATAGGTCAGCCTCTCCGGAAGAATATTTTTAAAAATATTGGCCATAACTTAACCTATATTAGGTTCCTCTGATATATTGCATAGCTAATTTATTTCTTTTATAAAACACTAACATAAATTAGTGTTTATTGTATGTATGTGGTTTATATGTTTCTAAAAAATATTCCTTTTTTTAAATTCAAATTTTTTTAAATTGTTTAATGGTTATCTACTGTGTGTTTTTGCTCATTACAGCAATGGTATTACTTTCTGTATATTTGATGTATCAGATTCATCATTAAATAAATTATTCAAATATTCATAATTTATTATCGCTATAAAAATCTTCTACATTTCTATTCATATTCGTATTGTTTTGAAGAATAATTTTATATGTTCTTATGAACTTCTGTAGATACTTCTAAAGGGTGATTTTTTAGTGCGTCTGAACATCCGATAATGGTCGCTGTCAAACGAACTGTGAGTGTGCGCGCAAGTCTATACATTTATGTATCAGTAGTCTGGCAAATCATAATAGAACATTTAACATCAGAGTAAGGCTTGCAAATTGTCGAAGTTTATTATCTAAAGCAGTGTTCTGTGCGCCTTATTAACTTATAGAGCACTTTGTGCGTGCGACTTATCGACAAATTCCGAACGTATTTCACGCTGCTAGATATTAGAACAAAAACAAGACAACAATTTGTGCTTTCCGAAGAAAATATCGCCGCTGTTGCTGGTAGTGTTGACAAACATCTAAATTTACCAATTCGTCAACGTTTGCAGGAAGTTGGACTGTGTTATTCGACTACGTGGATTCTTTAATTCCGAATTTAAATGATATGATGTTGTTCGAACAGCTTCAGATGCTACACAGTCATCTGTGAGAAAATTATTTCGTGGAACGGACCTGTTAATTGGCCAACAAGGTCATGTGGTTTAACACCGTTAGCTTACTTTCTTTGGGTTGATGTTAAATCTTTGGTCTATGCCGATAAACGAGCAACTGTTGACGTCTTGGAGGGCAACATAATTCGAACAATTGAAGACATAAGACCCCAATTGTTTGAAAAAGTGATGGTAAACTGAATTGACAGGATGCGCTTTATCAGAAGTAGCCGCGGCCGATATGTCTGAAATTGTTTTCAAACATTAATGCCATTAAATGTTATTTCACATAAAATAAATAGTCGCAGGGAATATAATTTGATTGTTGTTTTATTTAAATTTAAAGTTCAAGCTAAAAGCATTAAAAATCACTCTATATAAATCTATTGTTATTTATTTAATTCTCTTTAAAGCATAGAAAAGAACAACGATATTAAAAATTGAATTATTGCCCTTCGACATGCATAAATTTCAAATATAATCTCGAAGAGAAACTTTATAAAACTACTATTTTGATTCCGCCTTCACAAAAGAGACACCGAAGAAAAACTTTTTAAGAAAGTTTTATTAAAAGTTCAGCTCTTGTGTTTTATAAACCGAATTTGATAGAGGGTAAAACAAAAAGCTTTGATTTGTGAGAATACACGGTGAACGTTTTTGTTTTAATAATATCCAATGAATTGGATCCACCAAGAAAAAATATGTAATAAATTTGTTTGTATGTATATATATATATATATATATATATATATATATATATATATATATATATATATATATATATATATATATATATATATATATATCTGCCAACCCGCATTGGACCAGCGTGGCAGATTACGGTCCATACCTTCAACATGGTATTTCAGTATGTTGAAATATGACAGTACAACCTCAAACACGGCCCTCATTCCCCGGAGGCCAAGGGGCAACTACCTACGGCAGCGGGAAGACCTGCCCCAAGGCAGAGGGTGCTAAGAATCACCGGGTTAGATCAGGCTGCCATTGGACTTTTGACATTGCAACGTTAAATATACGGACTATGAAAACAGAGGCCCGATTGCAAGAACTGTTAATCGAACTTGACAACATACATTGGGATATTATTGGGCTCTGTGAAACACGAAGGAAGGGTGAAGAGTTAATCAAACTGGAACCAACTGGACACGTACTCTACACTCGAGGTACGGAAAATGGCCGATGTGACG
Source organism: Cosmopolites sordidus (assembly GCA_031761425.1). Taxonomy (NCBI): domain Eukaryota; kingdom Metazoa; phylum Arthropoda; class Insecta; order Coleoptera; family Curculionidae; genus Cosmopolites; species Cosmopolites sordidus. The sequence goes on along the minus strand of JARFXV010002170.1, from coordinate 265,920 downwards.
GAATAGGATTCCTCATCAATCGAAAGCTGAAGGACAGTGTGGTAAAATTTGAAAGTACATCCGACCGATTAGCCCAATGCGTCATTCAGCTGAATAAAAAGTTTAGGCTCAAATCGTCCAAGCTTATGCACCAACTATAAGCCACAAAGATGAGGAAATTGAGGAATTTTATGATGATGTGGCCCAGCTTTTATACAAGGAGAAATGTAGGTACAAAATCCTGATGGGTGATTTTAATGCCAGAATTGGAACAACAAGAACAGACAAAAATGCAACTGGCCCATATGGAACTGGTGAGCGAGACAATAGAGGTGACAGATTAGTTGATTTTGCTGAAGGACAAGAACTATATATTATGAATTCATTCTATAAGAAAAATATCAGCAGAAAATGGACATGGAATAGGCCATCTGGGCTCACAAGCGAAATTGACTACATCATGCCCAACGATAAAACAATATTTACCAATTGTACTGTCCTTAACAATTTTAATGTTGGAAGTGACCACTGAATTGTACGAGCAAGGGTTCGGATTGACTGTCGAAAAGAGCGCGAAAAAATGGTAAGATCAAAGAAAGGCAAGGTGGATTCTGGAAAACTGCTGGAGAGAGGAAGCGATTTTGAGATTGCTTTGTCAAACCGGTTTGCTGCGTTACAAGATCCAGAGGAGGTGGAAATATCAGTTCAATATGAAGAAATCGCCAACAATGTACTTCAAACGGCTGCTTCAATAGCACCAGAGGAAAAATGTCTCAAACAAACAAAAATCTCCAGTGAGACCATTGATTTAATGAAGAAACGGCGAGCAATGAGAAATGCAGGTAGTCCTTTTGGCAGGGTCGAGTACACTGAGCTCTGCAAAACTATAAGAAAACGTATCAGAGAGGACACGCGCCGATTCAATATGCAGCTAGTGCAAAAAACCCTGGAAGAAAACAAAGGAATTAACAAAGCTAAACAGAAGCTGAGAAACAAAAGAACGCAAATATATGCTTTAAAGCGTGAGGATGGCACAGTGTGCACGACGCGTACCCAAATGTTAGAGATTGTCAGAAGGTTTTATTCCCAGTTATATGAAGATCAGAGCCAGTCAGGGACAGCAATACCCACGGAAGAACAATATATAATACCAGATATCCTAGTGGAGGAAGTAACAAATGCTATAGAATTGATGAAGAACGGCAAGGCTCCAAGGCTCTGAAAGGATAGTGTAACTGTCGAAATGCTAAAAGCTGGTGGTCGGACGTTACATAAAACACTGGCAAAATTATACTCAAAATGCCTCAAAGAACAAAAAGTACCTGACTTATGGAAAAATGCAGAAGTGATCCTTTTACATAAAAAAGGAGCACAGGAAGATATAAAGAACTACCGTCCAATAAGCCTCCTATCAGTGATGTACAAAGTTTTCACTAAGATAATTTCTAAAAGAATATTAAAAAAACTGAATGACGCACAACCAAGAGAACAAGCAGGATTCAGAAGTGGATTCAGTACAATGGATCATATCCAGGTTGTACAGCAGGTCATAGAAAGGCACAACGAATACACCATGCCACTGTGCTTGGCTTTTATCGACTACGAAAAAGCATTTGATTCCATCTCAAAGCATGCGATAATGGATGCACTGCTTAGCCAAGGTGTAGAGGGAGCCTATGTAAACCTATTAGAATCGATATATGATGCAGCTACAGCCACAATTCACCTTGATGATCTTGAAGTGGGAATTAATATAGAACGAGGTGTGCGGCAGGGTGACGCAATATCGCCTATTCTTTTCTCGGCTGGCCTTGAAGAAGTATTCCGTAAACTAAACTGGATTGGGAACAGGATGGGGTAAAGATCAATGGTGCAAACTTAAACCATCTTAGATTTGCATTTCACAAGACCCAGAGGAGCTGCAAAGACGCATACAAGAACTGCAAAGGGCTGGCGAACCATTTGGCTTGAAAATAAACCTGAAAAAGAGTCAGGTTATGTTCAATAACTTCGCTCAGGACAGAAGAATTTCAGTTTTAGGAAGGGATTTAGAGATTGTGGACAGCTTTGTATATCTTGGGCAGAGGATTTCCATCGAGGGGAATACCGCCCGGGAGGTAGAACGGCGTGTTAAATGTGGCTGGCAGGCACTTGGTAGGCTCAACATAGTGTTTAAGAGCAGACTCCCACTTTGCCTGAAAAGAAAAGTATTCGATCAGTGCGTTCTACCCGTTATGACATACGGAAGTGAAACCTGGACACTCACATCGCAATCAATTCAAAAACTTCGGGTGGCACAGAGGGGAATGGAAAGATATATGCTTGGCATTACAAGACGAGACAGAAAGTCCTGCGCATGGATCAGGGAACAAACAAAAGTCTGTGACATCATTGGAAGAGTAAAACAGTTGAAATGGAGATGGGCAGGCCATATAGCGAGGCGATGGGACGACAGATGGACCAAGGCAATCCTGGAGTGGATACCGCTTGATCGCAAACGTCCGCGAAGAAGACCGAAAGCACGATGGACTGATGACATCGTTAAGTATATTGGACCCGAGTGGCAGAGGAAAGCCCAGGACCGTGAAGGTTTGAAGCATGCTGAAGAGGCCTTCATCCTGCAGTGGATCGATACGGGCTGATGATGATGATGATGATGATGATATATATATATATATATATATATATATATATATATATATATATATATATATATATATATATATATATATATATATATATACATATATATATTAAAAAAGGAATAAAACAAATTTTTACTTTGTTATCTATCACTTTTATTTTTAAACAAAACTTGTGTGACTATAGTTTCGTAAAACAAGTTTACATTCTCAAATACTACTTTAAAACTAAGGTTTTACAGCTAGGTTTTAGCATATCTTATATCGTTCCCCATTAATAGTAACATGATTTTCATCATCGTGTAAAATAAAAATAAGGTCATACCACTCCTTTAGCTCAACAAATAAACCAAACATTTTCTAAGGATGAAGAAGTCCTCCTGAATCAGTTGAGGATTTTCATGGGATGCAATCCTGCAGTTTTATTTTTTCACAAACCCATTAAGCCAAAGCCGCGCTTCGTCCTTGAATCGAATATATTTCTATGGTAAATTGACACAATGTCCTGTACATAACAATCCCTTACATTGGAGCGCACATATTTCGTCTGTTGGTGGTTAGACTCATCAGGGTACCGACATATGCTCTCTCGCCAAGAATAGGAGCCCCTCTCCACAATCAAATCACCCATATTTTCGCCGACTTCTCGTCGGATGTTTTATAAATGCAGTTTTTTTACTTTTTTGGACTGCGTCCAAAGAGACAACAGTAGTCAGAAGCTATACAGCTCCGACCGTTGGGTTCCACATTCTCATGCGGTTCCACCTTCTCATTCTCTGCGTCTCCGCCATAATGAGCAATGGTTAGTTGCTTAACCGGCAGGAAGCCCCACCAATCCCTTACATTGAAGGGCACATTTTTCGTCTCTTGGTGGTTAGACTCATCAGGGTACGGACATATGCTCTCTCTCCAAGAATAGGGAGCCTATCTCTCCACAATCAAACAACCCATATTTTCGCCGACTTCTCGTCGGATGTCTTATAAATGCGGTTTTTTGACTTCTTTAGACAGCGTCCAATGAGACAACAGTAGTTAGGAGTTATACACCCCCGAGCCCCCGATATATATATATATATATATATATATATATATATATATATATATATATATATATATATATATATATATATATATATATATATATAAGGTGTAATATGTTTTTAAAGGTGTATTATGTTTTCACGGGTGTGAAATGTAATGATAGTTTCTCGGGTATCCCGGGTTAGTTGAGACGGGATTCAGCTAACACGGGATACCCGAGAAACTATCATTAGATTTCACACCCGTGAAAACATTGATCAAAACATAATACACCTTTACGGAGAACGAATTTTGCCACGATACGAAGACCTTAGAAAAGCTATGGAGAAAGAACGTCACATTGCTCTGCGATTTAAACTTTCTACGATGCTGTCGTGATCAAAAACTTATTCCCAACTGCTGCAAATTAAAATTTCACATCAGCTAACACGGGATACCCGAGAAACTATCATTACATGTATATAAATATATATGTACATATATATATATATATATATATATATATATATATATATATATATATATATATATATATATATACATACCTATACATATATGTACAAATTCATTACATTTTTTTCTTGGTGGATCTTTATTTATTGGATATTATTAAAACAAAAACCTTCACCGTGTATTCTCACAAATCAAAGCGTTTTGTTTTTCCTCCCATAAAATTCGGTTTACAAAACACAAGAGCTGAACTTTTAATAAAACTTTCTTAAAAAGTTTTCTTCGGTATATCTTTTGTTAAGGCGGAATCAAAATAGTAGTTTTAAAAAGTTTTCTTCGGTATTATATTTGAAATTTATGCATGTCGAAGGGCAATAATTCAATTTTTAATACCGTTGTTCTTTTCTACGCTTTATAGATAATTAAATAAATAAAAATATTTTTATATAGGGTGATTTTTTAGTACTTTTTAGCCTGAACTTTAAATTTAAACAAAATAACAATCAAATTAGATTCCCTCTATTTATTTTATGTGAAATAACATTTAATTGCATTAATGTCATTAATTCACGGATTAACACTTGTATGTATATATATTTTGTCCCACAATAGTGTCATAATTTTAAATTGAGGCACTGATAACTACAAGTGATAGTCCGATATTATTGATTATACTCAATTATATTACCGATTCTACACGCTGTTCGATATTAGAACAAAAATAAGACAAAAATTTGTGCGTTCCGAAGAAAATATCGCCGTTGTTGCTGGCAGTGTTGACGAATATCCAAATATATCAATTCGTTAACGTTTGCAGGAAGTTGGACTTTGTTATTCGACTACGTGGATTCTTTAATTCCGAATTTGAATGTTATAATGTGGTTCTAACAGCTTCAGATGCCACACAGTCATCTGTGAGAAAATTATTTCGTTGAACGGGCCTGTTAACTGGCCAACAAGGTCATGTGGTTTAACACCTTTAGATTACTTTCTTTGGGTTGATGTTAAAACTTTGGTCCTCCTTCACAAAAAAAGACACCGAAGAAAAACTTTTTAAGGAAGTTTTATTAAAAGTTCAACTCTTGTGTTTTGTTAACCGAATTTGATGGAGGGAAAAACAAAAATCTTTGATTTGTGGGAATACACGGTGAACGTTTTTGTTTTAATAATATCCAATAATATCCATATATATTTATTTATTTTATTTCGTGCAAAGGGTCTCGGGTAGCCAACTCCTCTTCCAATCGGTTCTTTATAAGCGTTTCTAATAGCTTAGCGGTGGAGTTAATGAGGCATATCGGTCTATACGACTTCGGCTGGCTCGTATCGACATTTGGCTTTTCCACCAAAACAAGCTTAGAAACTTTCCACTGTACCGGGAACAGTGAGTGCTTAAGACAGAAGTTCATCACATCGACGAACGTGGATTGATCCGCCTTGGCTGCGACCTTAAGCGCCTCCACTGGGATACCGTCAGGTCCAGGGGCCTTGCCGGTTTTCAGCGATTCGATCGCCGCCCTGACCTCTTCCGTCTGGAACCACCGGATTTTGGTAGGGTTTAAGTCCATTCCAGACCATATCACCTTCCCTCCTCCCGGGAACAGCTTTCTGATCTGTTTGAGGGTCTCGTTTGCGGTAATTGATCGATGTAGTCGGCGATTTAATTTACTGGTTGCTATCTGATATGCTTTCCCCCAGATGTCGTTTTCCAAGTCCCACACAGATCTATCCAAGCTTGTTTTTTTGCTTTTCCGATGGTTTGCCGGGACGCGTTTTGCTTCCTTATACGGCGTCACCGCTCGCTCCCTTGATTCATCATCCCTTTTGTGTGGATGTGTATTTCGCCTGGTGGCCCTACGTCGCAGGCAGATGCACGCTCTCCTCTTATCGGCGATGTCCTGGTTCCACCAATATACTTGCCGTCTAAAAATTCGGCTGCTTTTGCTAATCAAAAATCGATTGCATAATTTTTTGAGGCACTTAACCAATCCTTCCAGATTTCGACATTTCATTGTTACGCCGGCGGTAGTACAATTGAGGGCCATCGTAGCCAAACCAAGAGGGGTGGTCTTCCAGCTCCTGTTCTTAATGTGTGGCTCTAACGGCTGGGTCGTCGGTACAACTTGAAACCTGATGCTTTGTTGCAAACTCATGTTCTCAGTTCCAGCCATCACTCTGCAGCCGGTGATTTGTCTATAGGCGTCGGCTGTTGCCATAGTAACGTCAATTTTGGACTCCCCGTTTCCGTTCCTGAACGTGGGAGTAGTACCGACGTTCACTGCCACTAGATCGTTCGCTTTCACCCACTCCTCGAGAGCCCTGCCCTTCGCGTTGGTGATCCGTGATCCGAAGAGGTTAGACTTGGCGTTCAAGTCTCCTCCTATAATTGGTCCTTTTTTGATGTCACGGATATGTTTCTCGATTGCGTCCAACATTTCGCGAAAGGACTCGATAGGTTTATTGGGAGAAAAATAACCTGAGACGAATAACTCGTCCTTACCCAACCCAACCTAACCAAACCTAACTCAACCTAACCCAACCCAACCCAACCTAACCCAACCTAACCACTAATCCTGCATTTTCTTTGTACACAATCCCATTAAGCCAACAGTGCGTACTTCGTCGGATAAGTTTTTTTATTTGCAAGTGGGGGTTGCCTTCGTGGGGTTCGTCCAGACTGCATTACGTCAGATGCAGCCGAGAGAAACATTTGAACGACATTATTTTCGACACATAATACCATTATTTGTTCAAAATATAATTATTGGATTATCAATTCTAGTTATCATCGCGGCTCATTTTAAAGTTCTGACACTCTTATTGGACAACCCTTTATTTATTATTTTGAAAATGAATTATACAGAAGAAATAGTTTAAAATTTTTATATATACTAGAGAATATGTTTTCAATATAAATATATAAAAATGATGCTTGACAGACATTCTTCATTTGGCATGTTAGGTTTGACTCACCAGCTGATACAGTTATCTATGAAGTTTAAAAAGAGAGCTCAAAGTCATCTGGCGATTATATCGCAATTAGTATCAGTGTTTTCGCTAAACGACAGTGGCACAACGTTGCGTACTGTTAATGTAAAGCAACACCAAATACACCTGCCTATTCGCTACTCATAAACCGAAGTAGTGGTGCTCCTGAATCAGGTATACGTTTATGTTAATGAGGTGATACCCCACTACCCACTAAGTCTAATTACAGTATTATTTTCCGGAGATAAAAAGAGTTGTTATATTGTAGATATATTTTCATATATTACTATGATCAAAAAGTATGTTGACTTTTTTTTGGAAAATTTTCATGATTTACCTATCGATAAAACCATTTAGTTTATTAAAGTGGGATGGCTATCCTTAAGCCATCTGATAGATGGCTGTCCTTGAGCCATCTAAACCTCTGTTACAGGTTTCGCTTGATAAGTCATAAATTTTATCGTCTTTTATAATAGTTAAAAAAAATGGAGAATTTTTTAAAATATATAAAGTGTCACGGCCATGAAGCTATATAATAGAAAATATTGGTGAAGCACTTTAGTTCTGACAGAGAAGCAGTTAAATATGAATCTTGTTCAGGAAGGCCTTCCACGTCTACCAATGAAAAAATATTACAAAAATCAAGGTCATTGTATTGACTAATCACTAATTAAGTACTATAGACGTTATAGATATGGCAATACAGCTAATGGTTTTTGCGTCATGATAACGCACCATCGCACACCTCAATAATTTTTCGTCCGTCTTTCACTAACAATCAAACAAATACCGTTGCACACCATATTCACCTGATATTGCACTGTGTAACTTTTCTCTGTTCCCTCGTTTGAAGAAACCTTTTCGTGGATACTGTTTTGAGTCTATAGAATCGATTAAAGAAAGTTTACTGACCGTATTGAAGAAAATACCAAAGACTTAAAAACTGCTTCGAAGACTTGAAAACATGTTTGAGTAAGTGTATTGTAGTGGAAGCCAATTACTTTGAAGGAGACAAAATAAATTAGGGTAAATAAATAAATACTTCCTGCTTAATTTAAAAAGGCACTTTACCTTTTGATTTTACTAGTAGGAGAAGTATGTACAAAATTAAATAGGGTTTTGTTTTTGTGCAGTAAAAGTTATATTATTAAAGAAAGAATTCTGGTTTTTCCCTACAATCATCTTTAGTTTATCTTCTGATATAATCATCAGTCTTGAAAATAAATTTTAACACCAAAATGAAAAGTAAACGTTTAATTTTTTTGACGAAAAACCATTTTGTCCACAGAATGGCATGTTACAATACATGTTATGTACATAATGGTATACATACTTATCGACATAATCAAACACCATTATTTATCGTTATTAGACGACTGAGCGGACGGCGGAGTAGGTTCGGCGGGTGTGTAGGTATCGCTTTAGGCACTTTTTGGGTTAGAAAACAATGTGCTAAAGTCCGCGGTTTTTAAAAAAAGACTAATGTTTCATTTTATCCATGTATATCATTTTATACACGCTTCCCCTATATTTACGATTTGGAGATTGCTTCTTATTTCGAACTTGACTGATATATTGATGATATTTTATATGTTATTATAATTAATTTAGCAATAATCGTATTATTAAACAGGGAGGTTTGAAGTGAAACCTTAGTTGTTGCGGCTAGCACTCCGTCCGAGGAGAAACTAGGCTTGCGTTCTGCATTTTAACAGGCATGAGTGAAAAATATTAGATTAAGATATTGCCCCTGAGTCACGTAAGTTTGGGTTAGGTAAGGCCGGATGCCATTGCCGGAGAAAGCATTATGAAAGATTCTATTACAAAGAAATTATTTTATAATAAAACATCTTAAGGAGCTACGAGCGAATCTTATTGGAAAAAAACAAGTTTCTTTAAGAAAAATGATATTTTAGCTTATAATGACCTCTCCACAGCACGTTAAAGAAGAATGAGCGAATCTATAAAAAAAAAAGGCTTTCCAAATCAAAGACTTGATTTGAGGGAATTGTGATAAAAAATATATGTAATTAAACTATGCTCAAAATTTGAAAATTATTCACCGTCTAATTTTTTAGAAAAATTATATTTGTAACCGTTCTTATACACAGTCTCTTATAATAGAATGATTTGTACCGTCACGGATTTTTCTATTTTTTTACTATTAATTTTCCAACTTTATAGAGTAAAAAATATCCATGATAAAATTTAATACTTGCAAAATGTTATTATATATGAATAATATCGGGTTACCGATATAGTCATTTAAATAATTGTCAACTTTCAAGTCAAACTTTTTTTTTCAACTTTCGATTACTAATAACGAAACACACGACCAAAGGTCTGGCAACGTCGCGTAACCTGCTGAGAAAAAAAAGAGATAAAGTTATAGCTAAAAAGAGAGATTATTAAGTATGACATTTCTGAATTCGAAATTAAAAAAGTTATTCGAATCTACCTTCGTGTCTAGAATGCATATTCCTTGATATAAATTTTCTATGTTCTAGCGTCAAAATTCTCAAACATATACACAATACACAATGATATATATTTACATGTAAAGACAAATGCACTGTTGCCACATCTTTTTTTGTCGAACAGCGTGGATTAATAATAACGAAGTCAATTCGTTACCTTTTATAAATAAATAGTAATTTATTAATAATTATAAAGTTTGTTTTAGTATTATAAATAATAATTGTAAATTTTTATAACTATTTTAAGTTTTAGGAAAACAAAAAATTTCATCATTATTTTGACTCATAAATATCGTTCGTAATTCCTTAATCTTCATTCTAAACATTCTGATCTAAAACATTAACCTATAGAAATTAAAACTGAAAGATTTTATTGACCATTAAAAGGACGTATCAGAAAGACTCCAGAAATAGGAGAAAAATGACTGGAGAAAAGGAAATAATCTCTAGTGCTATCTTATTATTATCATAGTAGTTGTAATAGTGTTATCTATAAGCAACTTAATAATAGAATTAGAAATAGAATAGTAATAGAATTTGTTACTTTGAAAATGAATCCAAATGACTTACGGAATGCAAAAAAAAACTTCTAAAACTAGTCAAATAAATGGAAATAACTGTGAGGAATACAATGTTAAAGGACATTCCAATAAAGAGCAAATAAGATGCGTTGCTTCAGTGTGTTTTTTGCAGTATAATAGTACAAAATTTTATGTAGGACATTAAAATTAATTGAAAGGAAGACATTAAATAAAACAATTTGTAAATTCATGAAAAATTGCACAGAGGGCTCCTGGAGAATATTACCAATATTTTGTTTGTTGTAGTTTTTTTTAAGTATTTTCAATATTTTCTACGAACCCACTGTACAGTTTTTCACATCCCTAGTACTTGGGCCTGAAACGGGCCACAAAAGGTTTCAGACAGTAGTAGTGTTACGAACCAAAGGATGGACTCAGCTGAATTTAATTGCAGCCTACATCTGATATGACCGACATATATGGTAGGGACACTTGGTCATTCCTTCAGAGTCTTTCCAGAAACGTTCTCGAGCTTGACTGATAACGTCTTAAGGCCAGAAACCGGTCTCAGGAGGCACTTACTGACGTTTAATAGCGGATGAAGGATGGAGCAATTTTTACGTGGAGCACGGAAAAAAAATTGTAAATTAATTGGTAAAGGCAGCGCGAGATATAGGTATACAGATTGTCGATATGAGAAGTAGACACATCAGGATGGGAATTCCAATTAAGCATGTTCAAAAACCTTACTGACATTTACAAATTTTACACAGATAATTATATTAAGTAATTTGAAAAATGGTTTTAGATTTAAGTGAATTTTAACGAATGGACTATAAAATGCCAAACGTAAATGGATTCAATGCACAACACAAATGTAGCAAAATACACTTAGAAATAATGCCATAAAATCTTCTCTTCGCAAAGGTTCAGAAGTTCTTAAGGACAATTGAATCCGGTGGGATTACTTCCCGAAAAGACTTTATTGTTCGTCCTGTACCAGGTCCTCGTGTTTGCCTTACGCTCGCCTCATGGAAAATGCAACACCTTGGAAATATACAAAAAGACGATGCTCAGTTCCTCACTCTTCTCTAAGTCAGGTTTCATTTAAGAGGGCAAACTAAATTAGTATTGTGCTACTATTGACGCGGAACAATAGAATATAAATTACGGAAACTTTATTCTCTAAGTTTTAAAATTTAATTTTCGTCAAATAAAAATGTTTAATTTAAAAGTCAACATAATGAATTTTACTCCAAACTGAGAATATATTTAATACAAATTTTGATGAGTTTGGTGGTAATTCATATTAAATTTAAGTCATCTATGACAAAAATAAACAGTTTGCGTTTGTACCTGAAGAAGGCACTGTGTGCACAATTTTTCATTTAATTCATTTAATTTTCTAATAAAATTTAGGCTTATAGAGGAGTGTAGAATTATATATCTATATTATATCTCCAAAAGAGTATTTCGCCAAGGATTTAGGCAATAGGTCCTTCAAGATTTTCTTTTTAAATAAAACCAACGTTTTAGGAAAATAACATGCTTGTTTTTTATCAAAAAGTAGACACATGGCAGTTATGTTTAAAAATAATATTCTCCAAATGTCCCGCTCGGCTGTTTCTGCAAATGACCACTCTTGGCGTAAAACTGTCAATAACAATTTTCCACAATTACGCACCAATTTCATCAATAACTTGACGCATGTCTTGCTTCAGGTCATTAATCGTCTGCGGATTGTTTGAATCGACTTTGTCTTTGAAGAAGCCCCACAGGAAATAGTCGAGGGTGGTTAGATCGCATGATCTTGAAGGCGACTGAATATCACCATTGCGAGAAATGACGCGGCCAGGAAAATGTGTCCGTAACAAATCCAAAGTTTCTCTCTCCATATGACAGGTGGCACCATCTTATTGAAAGAACATGCTGTTAAGGTGCATATTATCCAATTGGGATCATAAAACGTTTCTTAACATATTGCGGTAGCGTTTGCCATTAACATTTACCATTTCACCATCGTCATTTCCATGAAAGAAGTGGTGCTATAACCCGTCCGGCAAACAAATGCACACCTTACTGTTACTCGAAGAGGAACATTTTTCTATAATCACTCGATGATTTTCACTTCGAATCGAACTGCATTGTCACTTGGGACATGATTACGCCCATAAATTACAAGAAGTATACGAATAGTTTTTACATAAGAACGGAAATTTTCCTAGTAAGTTCTAAACTCGTTCTTCCGTCGTAAAATGATCCATAATTAAATTGCCGGGTCTCGAGATAACACATGCAAGATGTAAAATTTTTAGGTTAAGTCATTGAAATACGGCGCTAAACTTAAATTATGAAGAACCTAATGCGACACCCTTTAGGTAATTTTTATTAGCAAAGAATAACTTTTATTTTTTAAAAACCATACATTTCGAAATATTTTTATGCTACTTCATATTTTGTAAGTATTGCATTTATCTATTAAAAAGAATACTAGCGAAGATGTTGTATTACATAGGCAAACGATAATAGCTATCTGGCTTTAGTTCTGGTCAGTTCTATTGTAAGTATTGTAAGGCTATTTAACTTATCCAATATCTATCCATTGCGAAATTTTGAAGCTAAGCTATTCTTGAAGCAGTGAAGAGTAAACAGTAACGTAATATGTAAAAGAATATCAGAGTATACCTGTAACTAACTAGTAGATGTAGACAGCCTCAAGAGCGGCAATGCATTGGAAGAAGATATGCGTAAAAGTCCCAGAATTAAAAAATCAAAAGTTACTACGACAACTTTAGATGGTAAAAGCTAGTAACTATTTAGTGGAGATTTCATATCTTATCCTTCAGCTTTAACGCATTTGATACTGACTGACCATCACAAATTCCACTATCAATAACAAAATTACTAACCCTTTAAAATACCGTGCATTTCAAGAGTGTGTTTTTGTGATTTATCCACCAGATTTAGGATCAAGAATTTAGTACGCTGTCGTTGTTGACTATTAACAATCATTGATCGTTGAACGATTAAGAATATCAATTGGATTTCATTAATCCACCTTTAGAGACATACTAGATACGAAACGTGTTTAAATCAGTTAAATGTTTAGCAAATCATGGGCCGGCCTACTCTAATATGCCAAGAAAATTTTATCTAGATAAATAATTGTAAAACTAACCGAGACGTTAGGATCTCCTGTAATCTATCGACTCGGCGGTAGAAATTTTGTTGCGGCTTGGTGGGTGCGTTCTGCATTTTAACAGGAAAGAATGTAAAATTCGACAAGGAATTGCGTCTCAATCACGCCATAGTGTCTTTTTGTTATCAAGTCTTCTTGACATTTTACTAACAAGGTTGCTTGATACTTCCTGTATCATATTTTCTTTTACAAATAGTCGATATAATTCGCATGTCTCGGTTGAGCTTCGTGTCAATAAATCTGGTGTGGCAGCTATTGGTCCATACAGGTGCACAGTATTCTACTGTGGAGTGTACTAGAGCCCGTATGCTAGTTCTAAGAGTCTCAGCATTAGCTCCCCACAAAGTGTTAGCAAGCTTTTGGGTTAGGTTAGTTCTATTTTTACCATTCCAGATTGACTACCCTGATGTTTTTAAAGTTACAAGTGTCCTATCCAGGATGATGTCCAGGATGACACCCAGATACTTAGAGTGGGGGTTGTGCGTCAGTATAATTCTTTCTGATATGACTGTGAGACGTAGTAGGCATCGCGATTATTTAGTTGACTAAGATTACGACTTAGCAAGGGTGGTATTACAGAGTCTTGAGGTGGGCTATATTTTAGGTTGGAGAAGGTGCTCGCCTTTCCCCTTAGATGTTCTTTTCTTTTAGATAAAAATTTTGTTCATCAGTTTCGTCCCTGGATATTCACTCCATAGTTGGGGTAAAGTAGGTTTATTATAACCTGGACTAGGGACTTTTCGACAAGCAAGAAATACAGACACCCGCCCGCAGAAACCGCCAACCAGCTGATAAACTTCCACTGTAATGAACACTGGGTATCACAACGGAGAGAACGAGACAGCACAAACTCCTATCTGGTACAGGACCAAACAACCAAGCCGCCAGGGTTCACAATCCCTAGAAGACTGTGGTACAACCTAAAGAGGATTCGAGTAGGTTACGGAATCTGCAAGCAGATCCTGGCCCAATGAGGAGCCGCGGAAAGCCCGAAATGGGATAAATGTGGCGCTGAAGAGCAAATAATTGTCCATATTACCTTGGAATGCCTCGACGTATGCTTCTCAGACCCCCTAAAAGATATCAACGATGAAGTACTGGAATGGCTAGACAGCTGCAAACTCCGCCTGTGATATAAACTTTTAATTTTGCATTATTATATTAATATTATCATGCTGATGAATTGTCAATGCCCAAATGCTTATGTAGGCTGTTCGGTACGCACTAGTTCTTTACTCTGTGATCAGCCAACATGATATCAAGTATTTTATTAAACATTTCCTCGGTAGTGTCCCCAACGTCAACCCCTGAATGTGAAACATCAATGAAATGTGAAGCACTGCACCTCAGTCATGCCTGTTCACGGCTAGGTAAAGCGAGTTAATAGGATTCTCGAGAAACTTAAAGGTAACCACAAATCAAGACCGTGGTGTGGAGTCTACGTTAAGCTGTAAGTCCAGTTGCTAAATAGTCTCAGTTGCTGATGCACCTCTAATCCAAAAAAATATAAAAATTTATCATTACTAGGGATGAGACAGGAGTATATTGAATATTATACTCTACTAATTATATGCGGTATATGCGAATGTTTCAATAATGTATAGCTTTTTGGAACAAAGTATTATGTAATAAGTTGATTTATTAGGATCTATTATATGAAAAAATTAGGAATCTGAGGTAACTTAAGGATTTGAGAGGTTAGAAGGGATTATATTAGATCGAAATTATAAATCAAATATAATTAACAATAATTCCATTTTTTTTTATTTTGTTGCTATTCGGAACTTTGATACTCTTTGTAGTACACTTATATTGAAGTTATTTTTATAGAATCTCATACAGTGAATTAATGATTTAATAGAATATGTATTTACTTCTTTATCCGTCGTATGAGAACTTTTATATTATTTCTATACGATGATCCTTGTTTGGTTCCTGCTCGAAATTTAACTCCATATAAAATTGGAATATATTTAAGTTTGTTAAAACAACTTTTTCCATTTATTTTACATATAAAATATTCTCAAAGTTTTGATCTGCACCAAATCAACTTTCTATAAAATTGTAAAACCTAATTCAGATTTCTATATGCTTCGGCTCAGCGTTCCTTAGATAGGTATATTTATATTAAATATGCTAATTCTAGAATAAAATTTTATTGGGAAAGAAAACAAAACTCCCTTCACTCGGCAACTTCATTTTGCGAACGAAATTTCCACTTCAGTTAACATTTATCAATACGCTTATTTCATTTTGAATATTAACGGAGAATATGCAGAAGCGGAGATGGAATTATGAATCTGTATTTTAGTGTTCTGTACGAATACCAGATTCGTAAAGATTGACAATTTACTAAATTAAAATTTTAAAATAGTTTAATATAATACAGATTTTACTAGAAATTAATATTTTAGTGTATTTTAAGAAGAATGTCTAAGCTCAAGTGAGTTAAATTAATTTTAGTGTCAGGTAAATCTACTTTTAGAAGTTCAAATTCATTAGTTCATATATCGAAGGGCAAAAAAGCAACAATGAACAGTAAAAAATATATATAATTGAATTAATTTTGATTTATTAATTTACATGGTTATGTTATGTAATTTATATAACATGATAATGTTATGATAAAAAATCAACAATATCTTCCTCCTTTCGATACAAAATATAATTATTAGGTCTACCACCGATGTTGTAATGCTTTGTAACTCTACCAGACATTCGCCGAGTTACAAAAATTCGATTTTTACCATATTATACCGGATGAGAGATAAATAACTGGCTGCATTTAATGCTTCTGATATTCATTGAAGGTGGCCTACGGCAACTTTAGACTTATTTATAAATAAGCAAAGTTTTACTTCAGATCAATTTTAAATTGCTTATTTAATGATTTGTTGAGGCTGAAACAATCAACCTCGTTCAGAATCAGAGTTGGGTTTCCATTTAATTCTCATCCTCAAGTTTGAAAATAGACAGAAGTCGGAGGAGGCTTAATCCGGAAAATAAGGAGGATGCAGCATCAATTCGTAGTTCAAATTAACCAACTTCGATGTTGTAATGGAGGACGAAGGGACGTGGTAAAACGCACGCCAAAAGAAAGCGTTTTTTATCAACTTTTCTTAAATTTTGATCAATAATGCTGCATAATACTCTCTTGTATCGTCTTTTCGTTTTCCAAGTAGTCGAAAAAGATAATGCCTTGCGAATCCCAGAAAATAGTGGATATGACTCTTCTGACACTTGGTAGGGTGGGAAACGTTTGTTGAGGAAAGCCCATTGTGTTTACTGTTTCTTGGTTTTTGGTGTATAGTGATGAATACAGGCGTCATTAGCAGTAACTAATCGCTGCAGAAACTTCATTTATACCTCTTCAAACATCGCTATGCAGCTGTTACTCGATTCTGTTTTAGGTCCGCAAAGAGTAAATGCTGTATCCATCACTCTATACCCATCACGCTGATTTCCGATGCTCAAATGTTACATTAAGACATTAAATTACATTACCTTGGCGGCCAATTATCATATCCGTTCGTCAAAATAATTTTCTCACCTAATTGTTCCCTCAATAAATAGATTGTTGTGTTGGGTGTATGATTTGTAGAGCCATCCTGCTGGAACCACATCTTCTTCAGATCAGTACCATTCAAATTCGGAATTAAATAATCTACCATCTAGTCGAATAACAAAGCTCAGTTTCCTGGAATGGAAATTATTTTTAAATACAATAACTAAAACGTATGTCTCAATTTGCACTACATTCAAAAAATTGTATGACAATTGTTTCGACACACAGTGCCTTTTTAAGATACGAAACTACAATGTTGAAATTTTTAGTAAGAAATTGTAATATATACTAATTATTATCTACAAAATACATGAACTTAATAACAGAATAATTGATAATTAATAGTTGGAAATTCAGTGTTCAATGCGACGAATTGATAAATTTTGGTCTTCAACAACACTGCCAGCAACAGCGCAACATCGCACAGTATTTTCTTTTAATATCGAACAACGTAAAATTTGTTCGGAATTTGTCGATAATTCAGCGAATACATCATAGAGTTCAAATTCGTGAAGTGCTCTATAAATTCACAAAGTGGTCCATAAGTTTGGCAACACTGATTTTGATAATAAATTTCGACAATTTTCAGGCGTTACTCTGATGCTAAACGTTCTAGGATGACTTGCACGCAAACTCACAATCTGCACACACTAATAAAATTGCCCTTTATGAGAAGAACCAGAACTATAAGTTTTGATATATTTAACTGAGGTAGTCGATACTTGTTCGAAATTAATTTTAAATAAAATAACTAACACTTAGGTTTAAATTTCCACTATATTTGATAATTGTCTCGACACACAGGGCATCCTTGAGATAGGAAACTAAAATTTTTTTAGGAAGAAGTTGTAACTTAGTTGTAACTAAAAAGTTGTACTAATTATTACTTACAAAATACATCAATACATAATAATTATTAATTGTTGGGAATTCAATGTTCAATATCAAGACGTGCAATATAAATTCAATAAGGGTAAACCATTTGTGTCTACTAGGTTATTTGGCAGAATACACAAATATTTTCTTATAGTAGTTTCTAAGCTCTCTAGGAGTTTGGTTTTTATGTATATTTGCGTTGTATAAACATTTAAAATTTTAAAGTATGATTTTTTGAAATTAAAAGGGTATATTGTTATAATGGGAATTATTGTGTATTATAATGGGAAGAAGTATTATGTTCGTTGAGCCTAACCGAAAAACATCTTTGCGCATCATTAAATTTTGGACAAGCATCGCTCGTGATTTATAAAGTGTATTCGTTAAACTTTTATTATTTTTAATAAGACGTACTAAATAATTATTTGTTTCGAAAACAATTTTCATCTTGTTTAACTTTGATAATTATTTACCTTTCAGCTAATAACTAGTTTATACTACAATTTTTCACTTAAAATTGTAACATTATTGTTGCGTTCTGACGAAGGCACTGTGTGTCGAAACAATTCCCATACAAATTTTTAAATATAACGGGAATTTAGACATAGGTTTTATTATTTAATAATCTTAAAACCATTAGTTTTTGCTAGTCACCCGATAAAGTTATAATATAAACAATTTAATATTTTAAACACTACATCATATTGTAAACAAATTTGTTTAAATGGCTTCATAACAATACTTTGTAACGAAGAGCAACATACTAAAAAAAAACTTTTATAAATGTAATTAACTTACAAGAGCAAGTGCATATTATTTTAATCTGCAACTACATTTGAAACGATAAAATCTGTTTGTTTTGTCGTTGGAACATTGTTTTTTTCTGACAATAGGATCATAATTTACTACAATTAAAATTATATATGAAATTAAGCTCTGACTTCATTAGCCGTTTTACATAAATCAATTGACAACGCCGCTGGGACACATAATTACGCAGCGTTTTGACAGCTACCGGCACAATAACCCCCTCATTAAGGATTAATTGCTTGTAATCGAATTTTATATTTGATAGACTTGACTGCGGAACAATTTTATAATTCCGAAAAAACAATGTATGGTGGATCGATCAATTTATATCCAAATGTTTCCATAATAAAACTTGATATGATTAAAAATTTTATTGGCAATATGTAGCTGGGCTAAAAAAATTGTTTTTATCGCTCCAAATTAAATTATATTATTGATATTATTGATATTATTTTATAGATATATCTGATATAAAACCGTTTCCGTTTTATTGGTAATTTAACATGATGGGCCTTTAAAAATACAGACAATTATTTTTAGTGATTACTGGATTATTTTTAAATCGATGTTATGATTAAATTTGATTAAAAGTTGATATGGTGTTTTCTATTTATTATACGGATGATTCTGAGCATTTGCTCATATGCTATTACTCATATTAAGTATACTGACACCGATCCGGGGTCTGGGATTATGGATGCTGGGGTCCTCTATCTGACCCTGGATATTCACTCCATAGTTGGGGTAAAGTAGGTTTATTATAACCTGGACTAGGGACTTTTCGACAAGCAAGAAATATCTTATAATATCCGCACTTTCTTTTTTTTTTCGAAGTACTAAGAAACCTTTTTCACGAGAATGAGCATTTCATTTTTTTAATCCTTTTACATAAACTGATACAAAATGCCGATGAGACATCTTTATAAGGATTTTTGACGGTGATGCAATAATCTTCTGCTTAACCCTTAATTACCATGGCTAAGAATTAATTGAAACATTCATACCATGACAGTGTCACATTGGCCCCTTATTTTTTAATATATACCAGGTGTCCCATTAACGATGGATCGCGGCCTTATCTTGAAAACTATTTATCCCACAGCTTTGGGGAAGAAAAATTGTACTAAAAATGATCATGAGAAATTCATCAACAATATTTTTAAGCTTCTAAAACGACCGCAAGAGGGCGTGACGAGCTAAACATTCTTAAAAATAATTTTTTTTGTGTATTTTCAAGGGTTAACCGAGTAAGAAAAATTCTCAGTTATAATTAGCAAACTGTCTCCTACAACTATGTTTTATGACATTTTGTCGTAACTTCGCGAATAAAGAAGTGGGGGGGAGGTTTACCTATTTAGATAAAAAGTCGTCTAATGTCCGTTTGCCTAAACCGATTTTC
This sequence comes from Cosmopolites sordidus, assembly GCA_031761425.1. NCBI lineage: Eukaryota > Metazoa > Arthropoda > Insecta > Coleoptera > Curculionidae > Cosmopolites > Cosmopolites sordidus. The sequence goes on along the minus strand of JARFXV010002170.1, from coordinate 245,973 downwards.
CTCAATTTGGATTCATTTAAAAGGCAATTGCTGGGACAATCAGATAATCTGGGAGATACATTATTTAGTTTATAAATAAAACCGCGAGGTGGCGTTACATTCAACAATAGTTTTTTTGAAGTTTTGTTCAGTTTTTCAAATAGAATGGTACAGCTTTTACTACATGACAAGAAAGGTAATTTAAAGAGGAATCGTCCAGTGAAAACCCGAAATCGATATCTCTGACATGTCGAGAGATATTTCGATTTTTCTGAAAAAAATCAGTTAGTTTTAATTTTTACCGTAATATTAAGTTAAAAATTGGTCTTAATATTTAGGTCGCAATCGCAACCGCAACAATTTTATTTAAAAAATAAAATTATCTATTCAGTATCAATCATCATAAATGTTCTAATCCAGACCTTGATAATATTTTCTAATTTAATTACATAAGCCGAAAAAATGCCTTTCCCCAATTGTTGCATTTTCTCTTTGGTGATGCTTAAATACTACTTGACAGAATATTGAAATCAGTCATTATTACATATACCTACTCTTTCTTTTAAACTAAATGAATGGATGAATGAAATTATACGTTTTCGGGTTTCCAAATAAACGCATGCAATCCTTAGGTACATTAAACAGAGAGTATAAGAAGGGAACCATGGAATCAAACAAAAACAGTCAAATTAACTTGTCAGTTTTGAAATGCGTTACATTTTCAACATTGCATTTATTGATTATTAATAATTATTATAATAATATCTAACAATGCCTTTTACGAATAACGAGGCTTATGACATGTTGGCAGTGTATTTCCAATGTTTTAAAAATGCATGTGTTGCAGAACGGCAATATGCAAGTCAATATCCCGAAAGAAGGCACTATTCGAAGAAGGTGTTTACACGTCTAGCAAGACGCTTACGAAAAACAGGAATTGTGCATCCAGATCCAGTCCGCACCAGGTTACGTTCGATTTGTAATGGAGATAATGTCGTAAATGTTCTGGCTTATGTTGAAACCAACCCCCATTTAAGTATCAGATAAATATCTGGAGAATTAGGTATTAGCAAGACATCCGTTCATCGAATCTTAAGAGTTAACAAGCAGCACCCCTATCAGGTTGTCTTACACCAAGTCGTTTTGGATAACGATTTCGACAGACGGTTAGACTATTGTCACTGGTAAAAAAATCTGTGTAGTGGAAATAAACAATTCTTAAAACGCATACTATGGACTGACGAAGCTACTTTTAGCAGTGATGGAGGCGTTAACTTACATAATATGCACTACTGGGCAGTTGCTAATCCACACTGGATGTTAGAAATCAACCACCAAAATAGATGGAGTGTGAACGTATGATGTGGTGTTTTGGGAGACAAAATTATTGGTCCCTTTATTTCTAATAGACATATGAATAGTGAAACATATTTAAATTTTTTACAAAACTGGACTGCCAGAACTAATGGAAGATGTTTCGTTGGAAACAAGAAGACAAATGTGGTACCAGCATGATGGATGCCCTGCCCACTTCTCGCAGGTGGTTCGAAACTTTTTGGATGCTTCGTTTCCAAATCGTTGGATAGGATGGGGTAGTTTATTTTCGTGGCCGGCGCGCTCACCGGATTTGACAATCCTCGATTTTTACTTGTGGGGAAGACTAAAATACCTTGTTTTTCAAACTCGTCCTACCACACGAGAAAACATGATTGAAAGAATTCAAAATTCAATAACCAGCATTTCAAGAGCGGAAATTGAAGCTGCCGTTTTTAGTACTCGTCGAAAAATAAATCTTTGCATTTCTAAGGATGGAAGGCATTTTGAACATTTAGAAAGGCGTTAAAGTTCAGATTCTGTTAATTATTAAACTGTTGTGCTGTTAATTTTATGTGACTGTTGTTATTATTATTATCTTCGTTGTTGGCTCGTTGGCCTTTAAACACGCTCCAAATTAATATGGCACGAAGAATTTGGACCAGTCCTAAGCCTGGGTAAAGTGTGAAGGAAGGCAAACATTAGGTTAATATTTTTTTAACTTAATGCAGGTAGTAGTGAAATAATAACTGATTTTTTCAGAAAAATCGAAATATCTCTTGACATGTCAGAGATATCGATTTCAAGTTTTCACTGGATGATTCCTCTTTAAATTACCTTTCTAGCCATGTAATAAAAGCTGTACCATTTCATTTGAAAAAACTGAACAAAACTTCAAAAAAACTATTGTTGAATGTAACGCCACCTCGCGGTTTCATTTATAAAGTAAATACTTTATCTCCCAGATTATCTGATTGTCCCAGCAATTGCCTTTTAAATGAATCCAAATTGAGGAAAATCGGTTTAGGCAAACGGACATTAGACGACTTTTTATCTAAATAGGTAACTCCCCCCCACTTCTTTATTCGCGAAGTTACGACAAAATGTCATGAAACAAAGTTGTAGGAGACAGTTTGCTAATTATAACTGAGAATTTTTCTTACTCGGTTAACACTTCAAAAATACATAAAAAAAATGATTTTTAAAAATGTTTAGCTCATCACGCCGTCTTGCGGTCATTTTAGAAGCTTAAAAATATTTTTGGTGAATTTCTCATGATCATTTTTAGTACAATTTTTTTCCCCCAAAGCTGCGGGATAAATAGTTTTCAAGATACGACCGCGATCCATCCTTAATGGGACACCTATATATATATATATATATATATATATATATATATATATATATATATATATATATAGATATATATATATAGATATATATATATATATAGATATATATATATATATATATATATATATATATATATATATATATATATATATATATATATATATATATATATATATATATATATATATATATATATATATATATATATATATATATATATATATATATATATATATATATATATATATATATATATATATATATATATATATATATATATATATATATATATATATATATATATATATATACCCACTTCTGTAATATATTTAAAAGAAAAGAATTTAAAAAAAATCTCATTTAAATGTTTAATTATGTGAAAAATAAACATGTGTCACATGTCATTAATTCTTATATTTAAAAAATTAACAAAAAAAAATAGTTTCTCTAGTACTTTTTGAATCCTATTCGTTAAATTTAAGCTTCATGGCTGATCTCTGTAATAACAGAAACGCATGTTGCTTTTCTATTTAAAAAAAAATGTCAAACATGTTTTTAGACCTTTAGGACGCGAACGCATAATTGGCATAAAACCTTCTTATTGGCGTTAATTTTGCAAATATATCGTCTGCATTTGTCACATTTTATACTCTCCTTTTTTTTACCCTCTTCTTTTTTGTTACATTTTATGCTAATAGGGTCAAATTTGACACCGTCTTTTTACCTTACTCCCCTTGATCTGGCATAGGTTCTGGTTCTCGAAGGCCAGTAATTGTAAAAATAGTTGTCCGAAGTTCTCTTGTAAAACATTTTTCTTGTGGTCTGCATTGTAGATGTGGTTCAATAAGTTCTTGGCCTAGGGTCGTCAAGAAAACCCTCCTTTCTTGCGCTTTATTTTGCAGTTTTCCTTAAAAAATTATGTTAGCGTTTACACCAGCTGTATCCAAAATCCGAAATAATATTACTTGAGGCCATCTTCTGGTTCTTTTTCCGGTTTTATCACATGCGCACTTTTGGTCTAGTGAGTCTACCCCACTTTTGGATTAATTATAGTTTATGGTGTCTGGTTTCTCATTGGTTGTGTCTGTGATATATAGATGACACTAACAAAACTACATTATTCTTTTTTGGTATAAATAAACAAGAGTTTCATTATTGGTAAACCGAATATAGAAGAATTAGAAGATCTGTGTTTATGATGTTGAAATTGAGGGGGCACTTCTCTTTTGTTTTATTTTTAACGATTCCGGCGTATGTATAATATTCTGTTTTTTTCAGTTTCTTTACTACTTCTAAGGAGGAGAACCAGTTGTCTGCAGTAATATACCTATTAGTTCCAGATATTGAAGGAATAATAGTCAACATGTCCAATGTATGAATTAATAGTTTTCTTAGATTCGTTTTATGAGTATCCTTGCCGGTACTTGTCCGGCTTATTTTTAAAGTATATTCTAAATTTGCACCTGCCTCAATGAGTTATAAAGATATTAAAAATATTGAAGATCGCAGCAAGTTTTCTCAAAACACATGGCGAAAAGTAAGAAATAAAAACGTTTCAAAGTCATTGTAGCTCAAAATTTATCGGGGCCGGTACCATTTGTGACAAATAATTATCTAAGATCTTCGTTATTTGATCTGAAAACTGCTGCTAAATATAATAGACCCAAAAATGCTTATATTTCAATAATATCCAAATGGTTTGTATACTGGCAAGAAAGGTTATGCTTGTTATACTTAGCGGCCATAGTAGTGATTCTTTCGTTCGTTTTTTTTAGTATTTGTTGCAATATATCGTCATTAATAAGACATTCTCAAGCCCGAATAGGATTTTCCGGCCTAATAGTCCATGCCTCTCATATTACGCCTGGTATGTGACTTATTATATTAAGCTTTTGAGTCCTAGAAATGGCAGGTAGAATTTTTGCCCATTTGTATCTATTTTTGCCGAAGAAATAAGTTGTAGGATTTTCCTCACCATCAGTAGATATTACATTATCTTCTAACATATTATCTACACCTCTTTTGCTTGCTTCGTCTTCTTCTTGCTCAGATTCTATTTTATGGTTGCAATGTTCACTACATTGATCTGAAAACTCACTGTCACTATCCAATTCACAATCCGAAATATGTTGTACTTCTTTTTCAAGTTCATTTTGTATCAATATCTTATTATTACTACAACCCGCCATTTTAAATTAGTCGTCCAACTGAAATTTTATCACCCCCTCATATAATAAATGGTTCAAATTTGACCCTACACGCACCTAACACCACGACAATTCAAATTAAACTAACGGCATTTTCGTGGATCGACAGATCATTGACCGCTCGAAGATTAAACGGAAGCGCATGCACCGCCACCTATGTTTCACTAGCGAAATCTATCATTGAAAATGTATGGTGTCAAATTTGACCCCACTATTGTACTTAAAGGTTAAACACATATAAAATGTAATAAAATTTAATATTCGATGATTACATCAATAAGGTCCTTTCGTAAGCCAGACTATTTATTTAACCGAGCAAACTGGAAAAGACACGCCGTGCCGTATCTGGTGTTGGGCGTATACCTACCAGTCCTACTTCTACGAAATCTGAGGGAAGTGTGTAGATAGAGTATTGAGATTCATTTTTTTTTTATTTTTTAAACCACTTAAAATTACAATTCTAAATTCTCTCCTTAAACCTAGTGGCTTTGAGTGGCCCGGAGAAAATAATGCTGGCGACCGTTTGTCCTCTCTTCATACCAGTGATGGAACTGCGTTAGTGGAATTACCTTCAGCTGGTCGGTTTGGCATTGAGGTACAAATACCTTATAGGCGATCCCCTGGCTATTAAAAAAGCAAATTAGAAAACTTTTAATTTTTTATTTGTCTATTCTAGCTTTCTTGGCTATAGTGAGGCTGAAGTGTCCCATTTTTGGCTTTGGTGCTTCGTGTCTGGGTTGTATTCAAAACTCCAAGACTCGTCACCAATAATGATACGTTCTACAATATAAAAGTAATTTTTAATCCGCCCCAAAAAGTCAAGACATATATTCCTACTGTTATATATCCATATATTCTTCTCCTGTTTCTGTTTTTCGGAACCAGTTTCGTGAAGATTTTTTCATACCCAAATCATTGTCAATATAATTCAAACCTTTCTCCGATCATTCTGGCCATCTTCGTGCTCAAGCTGAAAACAAAACTTGATAGTGTATCGTTGCTTGAACTTGTTGCAGACTCATTTTCAGAACGAACTAGAAAAATTTTGCCTACAAAAAGAATTTATACGGACCACCAAGTGACTCTAGGGAACTGAAAGGCTTATTGAAGTTCGAGCGCTACGCCACCAATCTCATTGCTTTGTTTGTACGAATCATACACAGCCTCCTATTGTATTGATTCAATATATCCAATATCCTTGAAATCAGATGCAAAAAATGCGTTAAGCTGATGGAGAAAATCGCACTGGGTCGGAGTAGCTATAAAGCGGGAGACTTCTTGAGCTCCTAGTCAGCGACCCTGCAGAAACTATCACCCACGCAAATTGCAAGTCAGACTAAATACAGTGACCAAATACTAAATACAGTGACCAAATGCGTGACCACACACAGGAGATAAACGCGATATCTGCACCATTCAGCATGGCAGAACTCGATAAGGTAATCAACAAATGCAAAAGCCGGCCTTGCCGAGATATGCGACGAGAAATAAAACATTTCAGACCCGCGGCCAAAATTTGATTACTGGCATTGATCAACAATTGTAAGACATCTTGTAAAATACCGAAGATCTGGAAGAAGTTCCGAGTCATAGCCATCCTAAAACCAGGCTAATAACCGAACTACTTTAAGAGATATAGACCTATTTCATTACTATGCCATCCCTGTAAAAACCTTGAGACGATAATCCTTCACAGATTCTCGGATGCAATGGAGCCTCGTCTGATCCCACAATAACCCGGTTTTAGACCAGGTAAATGCTATACTATACTATACTGCTATAAGGAAAATAAACTCAAACCCAATCCCTGGAAGACCCAAATCTACGCCTTCCACCTGAGAAGCAGGCAGGCGACAAGGACATTACGGACAGCCTGGGAAGTCATTCTGATAGAGCTGATACCTACCGGAAACATTGCGTAAACACCAAGCACAAAGTGACTGTTAGAAACAACATCGTACGTAAAGTAGCAGTCACAACGCGGGGTGCACAATCCAGAACAGTAGGAACTACAGATTTGGCCTAGTATTATTCAGTCGCGGAGTACGCATGTCCGGTATGGTACAAACTCTAGCCACGTCAAACAAGTGGATATACTACTGGACGAATTCGATCGTTTCATCGGGGGCTGCCCGATGAAACGATCGAATCCCCCCCCCCCTCCCCAACATCAGACCCAAAGTGGCAGCCAGGAGTAGATTAGAAACGCCCATCTTTCGGATTGGTTTATACCAAAGGAGAAACTTCCTCCAAGGCACACAGAGGAATGGGTGTTATGGAAATCCTTGAATAGACTACACTCCGGAGTTGCTAAGTTAAAAAATAATATGAACAGGACATCGGCAGACTGCTGCCCATTTGATGCAATGCGAGCTTTATTCAATTTTATCTTTATATATTTTAATTACAGAACTTGTGTTGTTAATATTGTTTGGATGTTTCTGACACGATTAAATAAAATATATCGATCTGTTTGGAGGCGTAGGTTGAAGAGGTGAAGGTTCTCTTATGGACTGTAAGACCACAGTAAAAAGAGTAAGACATACATGGTGAATATGCTGCTTATAGAACGGTATTTGTTTGACAAATGACGTTGAATATTTTATATAACAGTATGAAGTTATAACGAATAATTTTTGAGGTGTGGAATGGTGCGTTATTGTGACAGAAAAACTCTGACTCTGACTCGAGTAAATCACGCACAATGTTTAAATAATATTCTTTATTAAGTGTTTTACCAGTTCGAAGGAAACCTTTCTGGACAATACCATTCTATCCGAATAAAACAATTGACATTACTTTGAATTCTGACAGCTTTTGACGTGATTTTTTCGGCTTTGGTGCATCTTTAGCGCGATACACGCTTGATTGTTAAACTGTTTCTGGATCATAAGCATAAAATATGAAAATCAATGTACAAAATATGTCAAATACATATTTCTCCAAATTTTTAACTACTTGCTTATATAGTGAAGATAAATAGAAAAATTATTGAAATAATTACTGATATGGGATGAAATTGTAACACTAATTTAAAGTTGCATTAAAATTATTAATATAGTTTGCGAAAACTAATTCGCAATACAGTGAAAAAAGTATCAGTCAGCTAACACTAAATTTTCCAGCAATTAGCCCATATCAGCTAAACTCAGGTCTGTTCTGAAAAACGTCTAATGATGGTATTCCACCATTTCACAGAATTTGAACTTTTCCTGCATAAACAATTTTTAACTGTGACTGGTGTTCCATTGTTTTATTTTGCTAAGTTTTATACCATCATAGAATAACAAAACACTTGTTTTACAAAACAAATTTGTAAAATTTGTCAAAGTCAAAAATGACTGAAGACTAGACAAAGAACGTCATATTTCATGTTAAACAATTTAGGAAATTAATTATTCAATAAGGTATAGTTAGAAAATTTTTAAATAAAATTTTTTATTGGTTATAAAAATGATGTATATTGTAGAATTGTTCTTAGGATATATCCTATTTGTCATTTTCAAGTGTTGTTCGCTTCGAGGGAATTATCAAACTGACGTGCACGGGTCGTTGCAGTTACTCTTATAGGTAGCCGGCAATTGCGCAGAGTGTATCGGGATAATTCGGGGTAGTTCGCGGTGCTTGGTTCTGCTTCCAGGTGCCCGTTTATAAATTTTTCTTAATCGCCGCAATGCCTTGTTCGTTCTTTCTTTATAAGCGATTTCCACACTTTTGGAATGTTGCGAGCGACGTTTCGCGTATTTAACTCACCTCTTTCTTCTATTTCAAGGGCTTCTCTGATTGTTCGGATCTTGTAGTTTTCAATATTCGCTATTTCTTTGACTATTTCAAAACTGATTTTATGTCTTGTTTATAGATGGTGCTGGAACAGAGCAGAAGTGGTTTGTTTCTTCTGGCCGAGATCTGTCCGTTTCTCATATATAAGTTATGTTGCAGTCGGAATAAGATATGCTATATACCCCATGATTTTCCAGTCGGACTTTACCCTTGGGGTTTTTTGGGATGTTTGCGACAGTTTTGTGCGGTTTGTAGATTGTTCTGATCTTATGTTTTCTTAGTAGTCTGCCTATCCTATCAATGATTCCTTTTGCGTATGGTAGCAGCACCTTTGCTGCATTTGGTTTTTGATCGTCTAATGTTCCTCGTGTTTGGGTTTCCTGTCGCTGAATGGCCTACCTGATGCAATTTTCTGAATATTCATTTTATCTAAGGGCTGTGGAAAGTTTTGGTAGTCTCTTCACACACTTCGTGTATCTGGTAGTGTCAATCAAATGTATATTCGAATGTTCCAGAAAGTTTCCTTGTGATAAGGAGATCTAAAAACAGCAGTTTTCTATCAGATATCGATCGATGTGAGTTGGCTTTCTATAGACTGTGTGTTGGGGGGCTCCAGAAAGTTGGCATGTGATGAGTAGCTGCCTGGAATCCTCGAACACATAGTGTATAGAAAGCCAACTCATATCGATCGATACCTTAACGTGAAAAGATGCTCGCAACATTCCAAAAGTATGTGAATCGCTTATGAAGAAACATAAAAGTACTAGTAGAAGAAAGTAATACTGGAGTGGCGTGCCAATAAGGGTAGATGTGAAAAAATGGAAATGGCATTAAGACTTACACAAAATATTTACAACAAAAAATGCATATCTAAAAACACGAAATTGAGGCATTACAACACAGTTATTAAACCAGAATGTCTATATGGGGCAGAAACGCTCATTATGAATAGAAAGAGATACATTAAGGACATTGAGAAGAAGGAAAGAAACATCATTAGAAAAGTCATAGGCCCCAAATAAATAAATAGCACAACATACCGATTTCGAGAAAACCAAGAAGTTAAACAATACACTGATATACATAGCGATATGAGAAAAAGAAGACTTAGGTTTTACGGACACATAAAACGGATGACCAAGTAGATTAACTAGACAAATAGTCGAATTTTATGAAAATAGGAGTAGAGCTAAAGTAGAACTAATTAAATGAATTGCTGCAATTAAAGAGGATCTAAGATCAGCAAATATTACACAATGTGAAATTCAGGATAGGAGCTGTTTCAGACACAAGGTTAACGTTTGGGAGGTTGGTCAGAAGGAAAAATGTAGGAAGACTGAAACAACTTGGTCTGGCGAACGGAAGAAAGCTCATAGCGAAAGAATGAAATTGGTATGGGCGCAAAGGAAGGCTAACAACAACAAACGTTTCTAACTGTACTTCGCGTGGTCCACCAGCTACAGGTGTTCAGGCAAAAACAGTTAACAATGAAGGATTGGCATAACTTCACAATTGAATAAAAAAAATTACTTAACAAAATTGGTATTTTTAATGTACACTACACAAAATATTAAATTTAAATACAGAAATTATATTTTATACATATAAAGATATAAAGAAGGCGCAGGGAACATAAAAAGTATAAAAAGTTAGTTAGAATAAATAGGCCAACTCAGCAAAGCGAACTTATAGAGAAGATGAGACCTTGAAGAAAAACCTGAGGAGAGAAATATCGACGAGAAATAATTGAGGTAGTAATGAAAGAATAGTTAGAAATAATTCGGCGATATTTTGAGAGAGTTGTACGTTGCAGTTATTATAAGTAAATGAGATTTAATTTGCAATAATATATTGTATAATACTAGGGTGTGATAAAGGTGTTTACGTTTTTCCTTATTTTAAAATAAAAGCTTAGACTAAAGACTTAACATAACCCCAACTAAAATAATGTAAAGGCTTTAAATCAGTCAATTAACAGGTCCCTTCTTCGAAATAATTTTCTCACCCAATTGTTGCCTCAATAAATTCATTTTTGGGTTGGTTCAGATCAGATCAATCCCATTCAAGTTCAGACCCTTCATCAACGTTTTGTTTTAATATCAAGTAGCGTGAAATACGTTCAGAATTAGTCGATAATTCGGCGAATGCATCACGAAGTTACAATCATGAAGTGCTTTATAAGTTTGGAGCACAAAAAACTGATTTTCAAAATAAATATCGACAATTTGCAAACGTTGCTCTGATGTTATGCGTTCCATAACCATTTGCCAGACTATTGAAATACAGATTTACAGACTTTCTCGCCAACTCACAATTCATTTGCCAACGACCGCAACGAAGTTCGGACACACTAAAAAATCACTCTTTATTTGTGAAAAACTTTTCACGTACAAACGAGGAAATTCTATGGAGGAAATTCATCTTTGAATATGCGGGTTATGATTATAATTGGGATAAAACATTGGGAGAGCATAATTTGTGCACGAGCCCGAAATGCAAATATTCATAGAAAACATATATGTTTCAAAAGAGCTGCATATTAGGTTGGGTATATCTCACAAAATTTAACTATATTTTGTTATTGACACCACAAAATATCCTTTGTCAGAGTATTTGTCAGATATCTATAATATTAATTATTATAAAAAAAAATTTAACTGAATATACTGAAACAATAATTTAACTTCATCGAAAATATTATCCAATGTTTATTATAAAAAAAACAAAATTGAAATACATACATATTTAAAGAAATGAGAATAATACAAAACAACAATACTGTTACTTTTATCACACAATTGAATTTTTTTTACTACAATCACTGTCGTTTGACAATCATAGTTATTATAGAGGAAAAGAATATAGTCAAGTGGCGCTGATAAATATATAGAAAGTGTTGCGATATATAATTAGAGTGTCAGAATTTTGAAACATATTAGCGGCAACACTGTTTGCAATATAAATGTCACTCATAGCCTGCAATGTTCAGTAAATTGCGTCAATACATCATCGAAAGATAGCGATTTAATTGCGTCTAAAAATTATTTGTATCTGCATTCAGTTCGCTAGATATTTTAAGCGTAATATGGCGTAATCAATATAATTGATTTGGACCGATGAAAATTTTCATGTCATTCAGGAGTTACCTCTTCATTCTCAGAAAGTCACAATTTTGTACGGCTTTTGACCTAACGGAATGCTAGGACCTTGTTTGTTTTTTATGTAGTAGATTTTGACAAAATTCTGATCTACCCGGTAAATTTTGTGGCAATAAATTTTGAATTTTGAATTTTGAATAGGTGAAAAATGGTAGGGAAACAAATTTCCTTTATGGAGAACTCTTGAATCGGTAGATTTGCCAGTTCCTGTAAATGACATCAAACGCCTAGTGCTTGGTTCAGGATTTGCCGCGATACTGACCAAAATGTCCACTTCTTGTTCCACCGTTATACCTTTAGGTCACCCACCAGGATTGTTGTAGTAAAACGAACCTGTTTCGCCTAACTGATTGAAAATTCTTTGAAAAATGTGTCAATCTGGAATGAATATGTTTGGGATTTCGGGTTGTCTTTATATCTTCTAACTCAGTGGTGGCTCGTAAGGGAAGGCGTTGGGGCGCCCCCCACCCCCAGCATTTATCACAGTAAACAATTTTTAAGAGCAAAACATCATGTTTTATTTCCGTTCAGTTTCTTTCATTTAACTCATTTTATTGGTTCACATTCTGTATAGGGCTTCAATAGCACGAAAAGAAAAGAGAAGGAAGGGGAAAGCAACAAAATCTTCAGCAGTACAACTATTGAAATTTACTTATGCATAAACGCAGACCATGTCCCTTAAATCACTGTTAAGGAACTAATTAAGTCTCCGCATTTTTTACAAATTATTTAATACCAGCTCAGGATTGGAGAAACTTGTTTCCACCTACTTTTAATAGGAGAGATAGAAAACAATGACATTTGTCATCGAGATGTAATCTACTGTATCTACTGTGAATAGAGAGTGCAACACCAAGGAGACATATAGACAATTAAATAAAAATTCGATGAAAAGCTCATTACATAACATAATAAGGTTTAAAATTAGGGTACTAGAAGGCTGTAGTTACCCCTACGTATTTATCGGGATGGTAGCTAACCGCTGAGTTGAGAGTTCCGATATGGGTAGTATTGCATTAGTCGCCGTAAAAGATGCCACGTCGCAGACGAGTGCCATATGAACAATTGTCCGAGCTTGAGCGAGATCGTATTATGGGTCTGCGAAAGGGTGGCATGTCATACAGTGACACAGTTGCTCTGTTATATCGCCAGCCGATACCATTCTCCGTATATTGGTCAGTGGCAAGAGAAAGGTACCACAAGCCGTCGTCTTAGGTCTGGTGCTCAACCTCGTACAATTGCACGGGAAGACCGATTATTTGTGCGAAAGGCTATCGCGGATGCCTAGTTACTGCCAGTGCTGTTCGACGCCGTCTACTGCGGAAGGGCTTTCGGTTGTTGAGGTTGCCACTAACCCTCTACCCACCCCCGACTTCGTCTAGAATGGTGCCAGATGCGACAAAATTGGGAAGAAGAATGGAATAGTGTGTATTTGTACTCTCTTCTGATGAATTTACTTTCACAATTCTGAGCTATGATTGACGGGTATTCGTCCGACGTGGTCAGGGTGAACGGGAAGAGAAGAGGTGTATTGTTGTTGCGGCACCACAACGTGGAGTAATGGTATAGGGTGTTATAAGTTATGAATCACGAAGCACTCTCATAGGCATTCGAGGCACACTTACTGTTCAATGTTACCTGACGGTGGTTCTAGAGGCCGAAGTGCTACCATTTCTTCGTAGGTTGCCAGGAAGCATATTCCAACCAGATAACGCCCAGCCACACATAGCACGAACTATTCTTGACTCTATCACTACAAACAATATCCCTATATTACTTTGGCCGACCCGTTCACCTGACTTGTATGGTATGAACATGTATGGCACGTGATTAGTCGACAACTCACCCATCATCCACATCCACCGGCAACGGAGGATGCCCTCTGGCGGCGTATACAAAAGGCATGGACTGACATTCCCCAAGCCACCATCCAGAATCTGATTAGCTCAATACCAGGCCGACTTGAGGCAGCGTTCTGAAAAAAAAACGCAGTTGCTGTTGTGTTTTAGTGTTGATGATGATCCAAATTTATCAATTCTTCGCCGTTCGCAGGAAGTTGGGCTTTGTTATGGGACTACGTGGATTATATAATTCTGAATGTGAATGTTATTAATCTGGAGGAGGTATGGATCCAACAGGACGGCTTCACATGTTATGTAGCCAACGCAATAATCGATTTATTTACGGAACAATATGGTGAGAAAATTATTTTGAAGAAAGGATCGGTTAATTGGCCATTAAGATCGTGCGATTTAAAGCTTTTTGTTTTTTTTTTGTTTGGGGTCATGTTAAATCTTTGATCTATGTAGATAAAGCAGCAAGTATTAATACGTTGGAAGCCAACATAACTCGACAATTGAGGACATTACACCCAATTGCTCGAAAAAGTGGTCGAAAGCTAGATTCACAGAATGTGTTTTCTTAGAAGTAGCCACGGCAGAAATTTGCCCGAAATTCTTTTCATACAATAATGCCAGTTAATGAGATTGAATTTGGTTCATACAAAATAAATATAAGGCACCTAATTTTGTTGTTGTTCTATTTCAGTTTAAAGTTTGAACGCACTAAAACAATCACCCTATTAATGTTCTGTTAATGAGTGACTAGTAACATTTTTTCCAAAGACGTCGAAGGCTTTGCTCCTTAATTCACGAGTGATATTTTCGTGTTAGGTTTGTTTTTCTAATAATTAGAGATGCATCAGTCGCTAAGGCTATCAGCGACTGGACATAGAGCTTAATCTGGCCTCCGAATTACGGTCATCAGGTAATGATTAACCTCGGTCAGCACCCTCGTCGGTCTGGTTTTTGCTTAATATTAAGTCTCTCGAGAAGCCTACAGACTGATGTATGACCAACCTAGAATACCTCTCAGAAACCATCCGGCCTTACCCAGCCTCGATCAGGCTCAAATGACTGAGGGGCAATTCCTTGTCGAATTTTACACTCTTCTCTGTTGAAATGCAGTAGGCAAGCCTAAACTTTCTTCAATGAGTACCGAGTACCGAGTATATCTTAGAACCAACCGGAATAATCGATGCTGCACTTCGATCTCCGAATCGCCTGATTAGACTACATATACTTCAAACTTTCCACATGTTTCCTTCTATTTTAGAAACAATGATTCGTAAACTCACGCAGTATTTTTTTTCCTAACGACATTCCGTTGACCGCAGAGAAAGTAAAATGCAACTAAAAATATCGTTGCGATTTAACATAGTGCTATTTCAATTTTTTAAGCATTCACAACAATCTTATCTGAATATAATGACTGTTCTTAATTCATTACTATTCGTGAAAGGCTACAAAATGTTCTTTGCGTAAAACATTAGACGAGTCTAATCTATAATTCTTTTAATTTAATTATTACCAATTAAAATATCCATTTTGTAACAAATTTCGCGTTGATGCCTCATTGGATTTGGAGTACTGGGTTATAAATGATTTAGTTTAAAATTAAATCTGAAATTAAGCCTTTAGTTCGTTAGCTGTTTTACGTAAATCAATTGAAACAATTTTATACCCGCATAGGAAATATTTTTGAGAGTTATTGGATTTAGATTTTATTTAGAATTTAAAATGGTATTTTATTAATTTTTCATTTATACCTATTTAGTAGGTTTGTCTTTTACACAACCGGTTGAGTATAACAATTGATATTTCATTGCTGCTGACATAAAATGTGAGTAGTTATGGGACCCGATTATATATTTATGGAACCTTGAGTAATAGATATAGAGCGAGTAAAAATAAAGGATGCGGCAAGTATTACGCTACCATTTTGTTATGATGTTATTTTTTTGGGATATTTGTGACCGCTTGGGTTTGGTTGCTGAATAGTACAAAAGTGCAAGTTGTATTATGTATAAATACACGCTAAAAGAACGTAGTAAAATTGTTGTAATTTACATACAAAACAATAATTAAATTATTGCTACTCAACGTGAATTTAAAAGAAATTATTTTAATCGCTAGGCGCCTCATAAAGCAACAATTTTCCGTTTACTCAAGCAATTCCAAGGATCCGGAATAGTTGAGGAATCCACGCATCAACGTTCAAAAAAAGGGCAAAGCTGTGATCATATTGCACGTTTGGCTCAAAGTATGGAGGAGTATCCAGAAACGTCGATTTGATGACTTGATACAAAATTGTGGAATTGTGGAGATTTCTCTAAGCAGTTTTCAGTGCCGAATTTTGGGAAGTGACTTACACATATTTCCTCATTCAGATTGTTCAAGACCTGTTGAATACAGACAATAATAAGCGATTAAAATACTGTAATGCCATCCTATATCACTTTTATTAAATTGAAAATATTCATTTAAAATTTATTAAACGGCTTATTTTATGATAACGGTTTATTTTTTTATGGGGATTTTTAGGGGAAAGGGTTTACATAAATAAGGCCGAAACCATGCAGTAACTCAAGAACTTCATCTGTGTTAAAGTCGTTACATTATTACTACATATATTGATAACAGTTATAGAAAATGTGTTAACTGGAAGATAAAGTTGCATTACTGCTAATGGATCGTAATTGATTGATATAGTATTCAAAAATGAATTAACACAGAATTTAAAGATGAAATAAACATATAAAAAAATCAAATCTGTCCTGATTCTTTTAAAAATTATAAATAATTAAACTGGTAGCGTGATACTTGCCCCCACCACCTTTTACTATTGTCCTTGTTGAATAAGAAATGCTACCTATGGTACTGAATCTATAGCAACACACGGGACTTTTAACAAAGGGTTCAATACTAAACTCAAAGAAGTTTGCCATAAGACACCAAATCACTGGTTTATAATCTCTCCAATGTTAGCATCATTAACATATGATTCTATCTATATCCTCAATCTAGGAAATTGAATTCAATTGTTAAAATGTTTTCTAATGTTTTGTTTCTAATTTTGTGTTTGATTAATAGAAGTATAACCATTTGGAAGTTTTATTTTATTAATATGATGCCACAAATTTCATAGTAAAAAGTACAATAACGTTTGCCGATTCAGAAATAAAATATTATCTAAATTTTTAATGTTAAACTGTTGTAAAGTTTCAATTTTGTTCATGTTATTGTAATATATATTTACTAAATAAAAATATTTTTCTCCTGTTTATTATTATTATATTGTTTAAAAATTATTACGAAAAGTGAGGGGCACTTGATTTATAGGGCCCAATTGAGGTTATTGATGCTAAATAATTTAAATGTGCATATACATCTACCGTATATACATTAGAACGTACCTACATCTAATATTTTCACGGGAGAAGAGTCAATTCATAGGTGATTCTTCACAGAATCAACAGATCGACACACGGAATGATTTAGAAACATTCGTAACCTTTCGTAACAATACTGTCAACTGTCAAGTTACGGCGAAGCTTAGTTGGTGAATGGCTATTTATATAAAATAGCCATGATAAAATACTTGTTTTCAATAAAAAACAAATGATGAGAGTAAAACGGAGCTCAGCGAAAATTATGGAGGCTCTGCACCTTCGTTATCAACTATAAAATATTGGACAGCTAAATTCAAACGTGGCCGTACAAGCATTTTTGATGAAGATCGTTTAGGTCGTCCAAATGAGGTTACCACTTCAGAAACGCTTAAAAAAATTTTTAAAAATAGATCGGAAAGTAAAAGCGCGTGGGAGTGCTGAGACTGCGGGTATCCCAATTGAATGTTTCTAAATTATTCCGGGTGTCGATCGGTGAAGAGTATCTGATTCTTCATTCACAGAATGAATGGATCGACACCCGCAATGATTTAGGTAATGTATATATGCGTCGAATAAGACAACAGTAGCTGAGTGTCATCATACACCCAATTGTCGGATTTCACAATCTCATGTGGAACACACAAAAACCCGCGTCTCCGTCTAAATGAGCATATGGCCCCTGAAGAGTCTGAACATCAAGAGATGAAATATATGCCCTCCAATTGAAGGGATGGATTTATTGTAACTGCAAATAATTAGAGACAATTCGAAAAAGTTTATGAGAAGTTCGAAAAGTTCAAAATTGACTGAATTAAAATGCCAGAAAATGGTTATTGTACATATATTTGTCGGTGAATAGCACCTCGCCGTTATTTACTTTTTTAAGTGAAGTTTACATTTTTTTTTAGATACATTTTTCAATAACTTTTTCATTAAAGTCCGGAACTACTTCGACCATACCACTCTCAATATTTAACATACCTAAAACACAAATGTGTTAGATCCCTCACTCCTTCGCGAATCCATTTCTACTCACCACCAAACAATAGACACACGAAACAAAACAGAGAATTAGTGTATTTCCAACCATATAGCCACAAAATATTATTGTATAGTTTACTGTCAAATTCGCGTAAAACTTGCCCTATTTTTACATTCTTTTTGAACTCGACCTCAACACGGGCGTGGAACGACCGTTAGTTTTCAATTCAACTTTCTCATCCAAACTTAAATTAGTCATCATTAACTATTTTAAATCAGACACCTTCATGTTTGCAATTAAAACTTGATTATTTTTATTTAAGAAGTATTACTAGGTGTGTACACATGTAGTAAACCCCAAATCGAAACAAGTATTCGCGAGGCGAATGAAATACGCGACACTAGACATATTATATGCTCCGTACCCGTCACATCAGCGTTTAAAACTACTTACTGATATATACGGTCGCAGGAAATCTACGTCCAAATCGCATTTTTTAAAAAACAGTTAAACTCCTGAATTCTTGCAACCTACAAAACATGTAACGCCAACGACGAGATAAGATGACATTGGTGTACAGTCGCTGGAGGTAAACGTCCGACGAACGATGTAAAAATTGTGGCGAGAGGATGGAATTTTTATCTGCATTATTTGGTGTTATGGGTTGACAGACGTTGTTGTACATTTGAAGATTTTGATTTTTAATAATATATTAAAATGAGTTAAAGAAAATAAACTGAACGGAAATAAAATATGGTGTTTTGCTCTTAAAAATTGTTTATTGTGATAAATGTTGGTCCTAATGCCCTCCCTCACGAGCCACCACTAGTCTCAACCATAAAATACTCAACGAAGGACATCTCAAAATGTTTGCTGTTAACACGTTAACAAATTTTTGAGGGCAATTAGTTTAGTGTCCAAAATATGTACGTATTAAAATCATCATATAGAGTGGATGTTAATTTCTGATTGAATAGATTATAAATAAAAAGGATCTTAATTAATTAATAACCTATTATATACTCATAGTTAATTTGGTCATCCGGTTGGGTTCGAATTGGTTTATTTAAATTAAAATTATATATAAAATTTACCATCCACTTCATTACCCGTTTTATATAAATCAATTGAAAATTCCTGTGGAACGCATAATTACGCAACGTTTTGACGGTTACCGACACAAAAAGCTTATTATTAATGATCAAAATTTATAATCCAATTTGATATTTTGAGCAGTTGACACTGAAACCACTTCGTAACTTCATTGATTGAAAATATTAGCCAGCTTTAATTGATACAAAATATAATGACAAATTGAGAGTATTGTAAAATTGTATCAGTATTTAGTAACATTGTGTCTGCACCATTGGTGAATAAATTCTGTTATACATATAACCTATATCAAAAAACATAATGATTGAATAATAATGCCTTGTCTTGGAAGGAATGGGTAACTATGGTAATAATTTCAGTTATTCTATCGCACAGTAGGAATTTGTGAATTTATACATGTCGATGCAAGGGTGAAATAGTCTTTGAAGATCCAGAAAATGCAATAGGCCCTTATTCAATAAGCGTACAATAAGCACTTGGTGTACTGCTGAATAGTTAGAGTAAAAAAACTTATTTAGGTATAAATTATTAAAAAAAAGCTTGGATATAGGTGAGAGAACGCATCAAAAAACGCATAAACGCATAAAAATAAATATCGGTAAATGTTAAAAAAAATAGACGAAAGCTGTATATAATTATTATTTTAGGGAATATTAAAAACAAGGTAAAATCAGGTTATCAATATTTAAAGTTTGGGAGAATGTTTTAAATATAGATGGACGAGTCACTTAAAAACTACATTACGAGAAGGAGCTATTGAAGATGATGAGGGGGAAGTCGTAGACTCAGAAGGAAGCCGTATCTCTGTATAAGAACAGGGACGGCATTGCCCTCGATCAACACATGTAGAATGTTAATGCGCTGCATGTAGTGCAAGTTTTGGAATTTTCCGATAGATGAGGCAACAGTCGATCCAGAGGAGATACCAAATCACAAATCACTAGACATCTAAACCCCGGTCGCGGATCGCGAAGTTTATGTAGAAGTTTTAAGATTTCATTAAGAGCATTATAACGGAGGGTGAGAGGGAGAGGGGGAGAGAGGGGGACAGAGAGGGGGAGAGAGGGAGAGAGGGAGAGAGGGAGAGAGGGAGAGAGGGAGAGAGGGAGAGAGGGAGAGAGGGAGAGAGGGAGAGAGGGAGAGAGGGAGAGAGGGAGAGAGGGAGAGAGGGAGAGATGGGAGAGATGGGAGAGATAGAGAGAGGGGGAGAGAGGGAGAGAGAGAGAGAGCATATCTCAACGCCATATCGCCAACGAAATTGGACTCTAGAAACCCGAACAGATAGAAGTGCACCCTTCATTCCAAATTCAACGGAACGGATTTTAAATAAACGACTATAAAATATTCCAATACTGATTGTGGGTGTTGATTAATATTCTTTAAGCGATATTCCAATATTTTCGTAAATTGTTGTTGGTATACCAATTAATGCTGTAAGTTAATAGCATAGTATAGTATAATTTGATATAGCTCTGTAATTAGGCCACAGTTGTTCATCGATTACACTAATGCTAAGTGCAAATGATTTCCAGGTGCAACGAATTTCATTCGAATCCATTCGAATCACTGCCAAGCTATCGAATCCCGATCAGTTTTATATCCTGGGTCATAATTGATATTAATTAAATATAAATTGTATATAAAATTGCACTCTCACCTCATTAAGGGTTTTACATAAATCAATTGATAATGCGTATGCGAAACATAATTAGAAGACATTTCCATAGTTCTCGACAAAATATTTTCTCATTAAGCATTAATAGTTTAAAATTCAATTTTATATTTGAACAAGTTATAATTGTTTTAATACAACTAAATCATTGAAAATTTGCAAGATGAATTTTATAAATTTTAGTATACTTTTTACAATATAAAATTTGATTAAAATATATTATATTATTAACCGTTGAACATGAGGTTCAAATAAAAACAATGCACTATTGTTACATCATTTGTTGCTGAAATTATTGACTATTTTATCATATAACAAGCAAATAATATTTTGGACTAAATAATACTTTTGAGTAAATAATATCTTGGAGTAAATAATACTTTGGAGTAAATAACACCTTGGAGTAAATAATACTTTACAATAATATTTCGAAATGAACAAAATCAGTAAAATGAAAAATAATCGAAGTAAAACTTATAAGTTTAAGAGGATATTTTAGTTGTAACAATACACAAAACAAACAATGTATAAAAAAATACCGACCCGTAAATCGGTGGAAGAATATATAATACTCACTCACAATTTAGAGAGAATATATTATAAAATTAATTTTTACGTTTTTGTTTATTATTGCAAAAAATGAGACAAACTAAACGCCTTGAAAAATTAAGATTTTATCATATGTATAAGAATAGGTTGCCTGTTATTAGCTAAATAGTATTCTTATGATCTTGTAAAAAGTTCTAAAATGCCACGAGTTCATACACCACGCTATTTCAGATAATTATCCGGCACGTTAAACGTTTGGTGAAGTAATAAAACGATATTCCATAACTGCTTCAATTCACATGAATAAGACCATTTGAAAATCAGGGTTATTCTGGAGTATGACGTTCTCATCGTCATAAATATATCCATGGTCATGTAGAACCTCATCCAAGAGCAACACGAATTGCATCTTAAATTTCTTGTTGTGCGAAAATATATATAAAACAAGACTCTTTTGACTTCATCTGGAATGGTCGACAGGGCCTTGAATGAAACACTTTTTTGCTTTAATATTTTGTTTGTTTGTAGCTAATGATGAGTGTAGAAGAGTCAAACCCTTTCGATGTGGTAATAATATTGGTCTATAACTCTAATTCAATATAAAGGTTTCTACATAAAACGTTAAGCGCAATGAGTACAGTTTTACCAGAATTTCATGAATATTGCGCCTGATAATCGGAATGCTTCAATATATACCAAATATGCTCTACTACCAAATGCAGTAACTCTTAATATCCTAGTTTCTATTTTATTATGAATGAATATCCCTCCCCTTGAACATCGTGCCAAAGTTAAATCGCTAGTCTTCGCTAAACATAACTCCATTTCACTTCGAATCACTTGAAATGAAACACTCGAGGACGTGGATATAGATGCGAGATGTATAAAGTTCTCAATATGAAGAGAGCGTAAAAAAGAGAGCTTTTTGGGAGGCATAGAGTTTACATTCCACTTGGCTGCATATAGTCCTGTAGAAACAATGGGTTCACAACTAGTTTTTTAGTGGAAATACGATCTTTCAAATCAAGAACTGTAATGGACCGATGTCGTTTTTCATTGATATCATGTACCTCTAATATACTTATATATATATATATATATATATATATATATATATATATATATATATATATATATATATATATATATATATATATATATATATATATATATATATCATCATCATCATCATCATCATCAACCCGTATCGATCCACTGCAGGATGAAGGCCTCTTCAGCAAGCTTCCAACCTTCACGGTCCTGGGCTTTCCTCTGCCACTCGGGTCCAATATACTTAACGATGTCATCAATCCATCGTGCTTTCGGTCTTTTTCGTGAACGTTTGCGATCAAGCGGTATCCACTCCAGGATTGCCGTGGTCCATCTGTCGTCCCATCGAATCGCTATATGGCCTGCCAATCTCCATTTCAACTGTTTTACTCTTCCAATGATGTCACAGACTTTTGCTTGTTCCCTGATCCATACGCAGGACTTTCTGTTTCGTCTTGTAATGCCAAGCATACATCTTTCCATTCCCCTCTGTGCCACCCGAAGTTTTTGAATTGATTGCGATGTGAGTGTCCAGGTTTCACTTCCGTATGTCATAATGGGTAAAACGCACTGATCGAATACTTTTCTTTTCAGGCAAAGTGGGAGTCTGCTCTTAAACACTATGCTGAGCCTACCAAATGCCTGCCAGCTACATTTAACACGCCGTTCCACCTCCCGGGCGGTATTCCCCTCCATGGAAATCCTCTGCCCAAGATATATAAAGCTGTCCACAATCTCTAAATCCCTTCCTAGAACTGAAATTCTTCTGTCCTGAGCGAAGTTATTGAACATAACCTGACTCTTTTTCAGGTTTATTTTCAAGCCAAATGGTTCGCCAGCCCTTTGCAGTTCTTGTATGCGTCTTTGCAGCTCCTCTGGGTCTTGTGAAATGAGAATAATATCATCTGCAAATCTAAGATTGTTTAAGTTTGCACCATTGATCCTTACACCATTCTGTTCCCAATCCAGTTTACGGCATACTTCTTCAAGGCCAGCCGAGAAAAGAATAGGCGATATTGCGTCACCCTGCCGTACACCTCGTTCTATATTAATTCCCACTTCAAGATCATCAAGGTGAATTGTAGCTGCTTGTTCTCTTGGTTGTGCGTCATTCAGTTTTTTTAATATTCTTTTAGAAATTATCTTAGTGAAAACTTTGCACATCACTGATAGGAGGCTTATTGGACGGTAGTTCTTTAAATCTTCCTGTGCTCCTTTTTTATGTAAAAGGATCACTTCTGCATTTTTCCATAAGGCAGGTATTTTTTGTTCTTTGAGGCATTTTGAGTATAATTTTGCCAGTGTTTTATGTAACGTCCGACCACCAGTTTTTAGCATTTCGACAGTTACCTTTCCTCCTCGACAGCTCCTTTCCTGGAGCCTTGCCGTTCTTCGTCAATTCTATAGCATTTGTTACTTCCTCCACTAGGATATCTGGCATTATATATTGTTCTTCCGTGGGTATTGCTGTCCCTGACTGGCTCTGATCTTCATATAACTGGGAATAAAACCATCTGACAATCTCTAACATTTGCGTACGCGTCCTGCACACTGTGCCATCCTCACGCTTTAAAACATATATTTGCGTTCTTTTGTTTCTCAGCTTCTGTTTAGGTTTGTTAATTCCTTTGTTTTTTTTCCAGGGTTTTTTGCACTAGCTGCATATTGAATCGGCGCGTGTCCTCTCTGATACGTTTTCTTATAGTTTTGCAGAGCTCAGTGTAGTCGACCCTGCCAAAAGGACTACCTGCATTTCTCATTGCTCGCCGTTTCTTCATTATGGTCAATGGTTATGGTCAATGGTCAATGGTCTCACTGGAGATGTTTGTTTGTTTGAGACATTTTTCCTCTGGTGCTATTGAAGCAGCCGTTTGAAGTACATTGTTGGCGATTTCTTCATATTGAACTGATATTTCCACCTCCTCTGGATCTTGTAACGCAGCAAACCAGTTTGACAAAGCAATCTCAAAATCGCTTCCTATCTCCAGCAGTTTTCCAGAATCCACCTTGCCCTTCTTTGATCTTACTATTCTTTCGCGCTCTTTTCGACAGTCAATCCGAACCCTTGCTCGTACCATTCGGTGATCACTTCCAACATTAAAATTGTTAAGGGCAGTACAATTGGTAAATATTGTTTTATCATTGGTCATGATGTAGTCAATTTCGCTTGTGAGCCCAGATGGACTTTTCCATGTCCATTTTCTGCTGATATTTTTCTTATAGAATGAATTCATAATATATAGTTCTTGACCTTCACCAAAATCAATTAATCTGTTACCTCTATTGTCTCGCTCACCAGTTCAATATGAGCCAGTTGCATTTTCGTCTGTTCTTGTTGTTCCAATTCTGGCATTAAAATCACCCATCAGGATTTTGTACCTACATTTCTCCTTGTATAAAAGCTGGGCAACATCATCATAAAATTCGTCAATTTCCTCATCTTTATGGCTTATAGTTGATGCATAAGCTTGATTTGACGATTTGAAGCCTAAACTTTTTATTCAGCTGAATGACGCATTGGGCTAATCGGTCGGATGTACTTTCAAATTTTACCACACTGTCCTTCAGCTTTCAATTGATGAGGAATCCAATTCCGCCACATCGGCCATTTTCCGTACCTCGAGTGTAGAGTACGTGTCCAGTTGGTTCCAGTTTGATTAACTCTTCACCCTTCCTTCGTTTTTCACAGAGCCCAATAATATCCCAATGTATGTTGTCAAATTCGATTAACAGTTCTTGCAATCGGGCCTCTGTTTTCATAGTCCGTATAACCCATAGTCCGTATAATCTAACCCGGTGATTCTTAGTACCCTCTGCCTTGGGGCAGGTCTTCCCGCTGCCGTAGGTAGTTGCCCCTTGGCCTTCGGGGAATGAGGGCCGTGTTTGAGGTTGTAGTGTCATATTTCAACATATTGAAATACCATGTTGAAGGTACGGACCGTAATCTGCCACGCTGGTCCAATGCGGGTTGGCAGATTTTGGATCATGTTAGTCTGAGGCCTCCGCTTTGACCTGTCCGCCAGGGGTGACACCCATAGACTCCAGACGGCATAGCTCAAAGCTTCATTGCCCTACTCAAACCCCTTTACCACGTCAAGGTCTAATCCACAAAGGGGATTTATATATATATATATATATATATATATATATATATATATATATATATATATATATATATATATATATATATATATATATATATATATATATATATAGTATAGGAGTTAATAAATATATTATCGGGAATATCTCCATAAATATAAATTTTATGAAGAAAATGGAAAGGACCTTTTTTGTAGAGAATTTAATTTTCTTCAAAGCTGCTCCTATATCTTCTGTCAAATCAATATTATGTATATGCAAAAAAATTTATATTATATATATGCATTGGGCTATTTTTCCGGCAGTACATCCGGTTGTCGAGTTGGTCCCTATCGGAAGCTTGCAGACGTTTCGCCAAAATCTCATTTGGCATCTTTGGTGCTTACTGTCGCGAGGTTTGTGACTGTCTCAGACAGAAACGTCTGAAAGCTCCCGATAGGGACCAACACGACAACCGGATGTACTCCCGGAAAAAAAACCCAATACATGTTTTTCCATCCGTGAAACAGTACGCACAAACATCTTTATCTTCAATTTTTTTTAATAAGATAAAAAAAATATATCACATATGTAAAAAATAAATAAAAAAATCTGAAAAATCAATTATTAAACATGATATAGCCGAATTGTTCTGAGGATGGTTTTATAAAATAAACTAAAACGTTAATAAAATAGTAAAAAATAATAATTTATCAATAATTGACCGAAAATCCCCCCAAAAAAATATATATAAATAATAATAACATAAAATAAAAGACATAACTTCCACTTACATTTTTTTCTAAAACATAACGCGTTTCGCTACACTGTAGCTTCTTCGCATAGTTGACAAAGAATCATCTTGTTAAACTTTGTCATAGTTTGTCAACCATTCGAAAAAGCTACAGTGTAGGGAAACGTTATGTTTTAGAGAAAAATATAATTGGAAATTAGACAACTTTGTTTTATTTATACAATTTCAAATAGCATTCAGTAATGAAGTTAAATTCTCACAACTCTTATAACTATATAACAACGATAAATATTACTACAATTAGCAAAGCAAAGTTTTTTTCTATAGAACCGAAAGTTGTTTATCATCATTACGCTAAATATATCAACCAAGTACGAGATATTATCAAAAAAAAAACTTGCGAAAGGCTAAGATGTTTCGTTTTATGTTTTAAGGCAATAATTTCTGAACTTATTTAATAAGATTCACAAATCAAAAATAAAATATTTTCAAGTTTATTGAACTCTTAATGTTACTGAACTCTGATGTTAATGAACTGTTAATTTATCATTAATTGCCAACGATCTCATAGTAGTACATTTCTTGAGTATACATTAGTGAGTTGCAAATGAAATAAGGAATCAATAAAAAGCAAAATCAAATACTCTGCAGCAAAAATAATTATTTTGGAGGCAGTTATAATGTAGGTAAGTATAAACATGTAGCCAATCGTGTAATTCTGAATGTTGAGATGTTTTATTAATATCACTATGCTAAAATTTGATATAGTTTATTATAAATAGTATTGATTACGTGATGCAATGAGGCTACATTCAATTAACTTATTAAATTATTAACATAATAGTTGCTTAACTACTTGCTAATATTTGCGTTTGTTTATTGATTTGTATGTCAAGCGAATAAAATATTTGGAAATTCGATGGTTTCTTTAATTACCCGTTCCTTAATAAAAAAAAATATACATTATAGTTTAGGGTATAATTGTGACAAATATTATATTGACCGGCACAATAGTGTACACAATCACATTATTTCACAATATTAAAAGCTTAATCAGATCAAAAATATAAAGTGATACCATACTCTCAAGTGTATGTCCTTCTTCTTCTTCTTATCGTGCGCTCTTCAAATAAAGGTTAGCGACTATCATGATTATTTATTATTTGTTTACAACTGTAAATAACTGATTCAATGTACAGTTGAACCATTCTCTCGTGGTGATGGCATTCCTGATCTTCCCATGCTTTCTCTCCGCTGTATTTTTTCTCCATAGTTACTCTCAACAGTTCATAACATTGTTCTCTCATTACTCAACCAAAATGTTTAAATTTTGCGTGTCTTTTAGATTGTTTCAATTCTACGCAGAACCTCTTTGTTTTTAACTCTCTCTACCCAAAATATTCGTTGAATTCCTCTGAATAGTCACATTTCTCCGGTGTTATCATTCTGTAACTTAATTCAACTTCCTAAATATTTGTATTTATCCACTCGCTCAATGTTACTGATGACTATTCTTAACTATGCGTTAATCCGTAGAGTTTGCTCATTTATCTTATTCTTTCCGCCATTCTTTGTAGGTGATCGATACTTTCCACCAAAACGACGGTGTCATCGGGATACCTTATATTAATAATAGGAACTCCTTTTACATTCATGTTACTCCCGTTACTCCCTTTATGTTGCTCCTCGAAATGAATCCTGAATGACGACGTGTGAATACATATTGAAAGGTATCCGAAGGATCACCCCTGCCTTAGTTCTTGTTTTATGTGTATGTATTTTGTATATTCTCCTTTTACACTAACTCTAGCTGTTTGATTATTGTGTGAGATCTCTATTATCTTTGCTTATTATAATCTAGCTTATTTATTTGTTTTAAAGAAAAAGTAAATATAGTCATGATGATATAGTCATGGTCGCCAACCGTTATTTAAAGAGGGTACGATAAAAAGAAGAAGGTCATAAACTTAAGAGTATGGTATCACTTTATATTTTTGATCTGATCAACTTTTCGGTATATTATATTATTATTATTATTATTAAGGAACGTGTAATTAAAGAAACCATCTAATTCCCAATTAAATCAACTCAGTAAACAAATCAGTAAATAAAAGCAAATGTTTTCGTTGGAACTTCTTTTACGGCAGTAATGTTAATAGCCTAAAAACTGATGTACGAACCAATCTGGGTCATTGAACTTTGATTAATTAATACCTCAATCACGGACGATCGCAATTAAACAAACATTTGCTTTTAGAAAAAATATATCACGACTACTCTGGAAATAACAATGTTTACAGTACGGTATTTGTTTTTGTGTTTCGACGGTTCGTCATTCTCCCTGCGTTAATTGATATGTTTTTAAGAGGATTCTGTGATCTAAATTGTAACTAATTGTTATTAAGGTTGAACACCATAATAAGTGGTTTATAATTCCTAATTTTTCGAAGCGCGTTTATAATTCTAAAATTAAACTATATATTATTAATATGAAAACCGTAACTAATGACACACGAAAAATCATGAACCGTGTAGTTAAGCAATTGTTATGTTAATAATTCAAAAAGTTAATTAAATGTTGCTTTATTACATCACGTAACCAATGTTATTTACCATAAACTATTTACCAAAAACATGTTTTTATTAGCTTCACCTGTATCTATCTATGTAAAGGAATCTTTGAACGTCATATTCACTCACTTCAAAATAACAGAATAAATTGAAACTTTGCACACTTATCAAGAACCAATGACAATACAATAATTTTACAAGTTCGTCCCATTATCCTCAACAGAATCGTCAGGATCAAGTATTTGCTTTCGGAGAGGCAGCCTGAGACATGGTTACGTTTTATCGGTGCCTTATTTCATTTGCAACTCACTCAATGAATATTCAAGAAAAGTACGACTATGAGATCGTTAGTAATAAATGATAAGTTAAAAGAGTTAAATAAACTTGAAAATATTTTATTTTTGATATTTACAATTCTTATTAAATAAGTTCAGAAATTGTTGCCTTAAAACATAAAACGAAACATCTTTGTTTTTCGCAAGATTTTTTTTTAGATAATATCGCGTATGTGGTTGATATATTTTACAGTAATGATGATAAACAGCTTTGGGGTCTATAGAAAAAACCTTTACTTTGCCTATTGTAGTAGTATTTATCGTTTTTATATAGTTATAAGGGTTGTGAGATTTTACCTTTATTAATTGAAAGCTATTTGAAATTGTAAAAGTTGTCAAATTTCCACTTATATATTTTTTTTAAAGATAACGCATTTCGCTACACTGTAGCTTTTTCGAATGGTTGACAAATATGACAAACGTTCACAAGATGAACGTTGAAAAGTTCACAATCATACGAAGAAGCTACAGTGTAGCGAAACGCGTTAAGTTTTAGAGAAAAATATAAGTGGAAGTCAAACAAATTTGTTTTAATGATACAATTTAACACCGTCCTCAACTATTTGAAATGCATATAATTTTGCAAATTCTATTTTAGATGGTGGAAAAGTACATCTTAATATTGTTAAAAATAATAAGGAAATAGTGAAAAATATACCGATAAAATATAAAATAATATAAAATATAATAAATATAATATAAAAAAGTTCCACAACGAGTGGGGTTGTTCCATCAGTTCCCGCAGGTTTTTATAATTCGTTTGTTTTTCCTTCATTTCAATTTCGTTTGGCTAAATGCATATATCAATTCGAAAACCCTTTTATTACTCTACAAAAATGTTATTTTAATTTTTCTGAAAAACTTAATTTTGATTAATTTTTGGGTTTTTGAAATGGAAATTCCAAGCGGCAAAAAACTTAATTTTTAACACTTGCTATACGTCGCCTTTTGTCGCATCCAAAAAAAAACTACAGAAGCAGTTCGAGGTATCGAGAAGCTCGGCCGATCGAACTGATCGAGATTGGTTTGCCAAGTTCAAAAAAAGCAACTTCGAACAGGACGACACGCTCCGCTCTGATCAACCTTCCCACTTTGACGAGAACCATCTTAAAGCACTTTTGAAGGAGAACGGCTGTCAAGCATACCGAGAACTAGCCGAGAAAATGGATAGCTGCCTTGCGACAATATCTCGACAACTTGAATCTATGGGCTTTACTCAAACACTCGGGGCTTACGCGCGACAATACTAACCGATGACAACACGAAAAATCGCCGCAACAAAGCTGTTCAAAATCTCGCCCGATATCGAACAGCACGCGACAACAAGCAACGATTTTTGTACAAAATCGTTACGGTAGATGAGAAATACTGTCTCTACGTGAATATAAAGCAAAGGAAGGAGTGGGTGGCTGAAGGAGAGTTAAGCAAGACTTCTATCCAAAGAAAACCATGATTTGCGCTTGGTGGAAGTGGGAGATCCTCATGTACTGGGAAATGCTGGGGAAGAACAAGATAGTCGAAAGCAACGCTATCTCGCCCAGCTGCACCATGTAAATGAGGTTATTTAACAAATATGATCCGATTAATAAAACCAAATCATCTTGTTCCATGGCAATTCCATGACCTCACATAGCACATATCGTCCAGGAGATCCTGAATGATTTAGAATTGGAGGTGCTTACGCATGTGTTGTACTCAGATCTTTCACCAACCGGCTATCACCTCTTCCATTCGCTGCCCAACCAAAGGGGAGCGTAACTTTCCCCAACGATAAGGATCTCAAAAATTGTTTTAAAAACTTCTTCGATTCCAGGCTCCGTGATTCTTGGTAAAACGGCATTAATAAATTGGTCGAGAGGTGGAATCAGGTCGTAAACAACGATGTAAAATACTTAATTGATTAATTTGGAGTATAATTATTGCTTTTGTTAATAAAAATTTTAATAACAAACTGGCGAGAACTTATGGAACAGTATCACATTTCAAGCGAAAGTAATGGATTTTTCTAAAATCGAACGTAGTGAATAAATACTAATGAATTTCCTCGGCGATAATAAGAAAACTTACTCGGAAACATGTGTTTAAAAACACTATTATAACTATATCTGTACAATTAAGGTAATGCAACAACAACAACAACAACAACAACAACAATCTGTGTCAGACAACAGATAACTTGCTGATAGCTACAATGTTTCAGACGAATTAGTCAAAAAATTTATTGAAATACTTTAAATTGTCCCTCTACAATCTACGTTTTATGAAAATACTGGCTTCTTGCGCGATGAATTCTAGGAAGAAACCACATTGGTCTCACAAACCAATAGCCTTCTTGATCTCTCAACCATGATCAACAAGTTCTGAAGATTAATTCTGGAGATTTTTGGTTTACAAATTTGATGTATGTTAAAATTCCAACACCATTATATCCCCTAGAAACTCGAATTAGAACTGTGCATAGCAAATATCAGAACAAAATTATATATAATACATACATATAATCAGTCGTTTAATAAACATTGAATCCTATTTGAATCCTATTATAGGAAAATATAAACTTTGTCTCAAATTATTGAAACTGCTAATGTACTACTATTTGATTATGCCTTAACGCCATATATTAATTAAATACTTTAATTAACAATTACACTCCCACCTTAATTTATATTCAATAGGTGCGTAGTTTATTTAGTACATT
This sequence comes from Cosmopolites sordidus, assembly GCA_031761425.1. Taxonomy (NCBI): domain Eukaryota; kingdom Metazoa; phylum Arthropoda; class Insecta; order Coleoptera; family Curculionidae; genus Cosmopolites; species Cosmopolites sordidus. The sequence goes on along the minus strand of JARFXV010002170.1, from coordinate 214,147 downwards.
GTTAATCAAATATAGTGTATATTAACAAAAAAAAACATACACGTCTTCAATAATCATAATAACTTTAATAATCTTTCAGAAAATTAATTCAGAAAATAATTTCAGATCTTGCAGATGAATGCTGTAGTTACTGAACTGTTTTTAAAAACGATTTTGATTAGTTTAGTTTATCGTGTTGTTGTTAAGGAATGTGATGTTGAAGTAATTGATAGAGGAAGTTGTCAATAGAAATCAGTCCAACCCAATCAATAAATAATGTTGTTGACAATTTATCTACTTCAACCGCCAATATGAGGTCTCTGTAATATAAAAGAATGTTGACTTTGTTTCTGAACGGTCTGGCAAGGTTTCAACAATTTACTACCCACTAAATTTTTCATATTCTTTCAGGTTTCTCAGTTGATCAGGTGGCGCCTCTGGAATTTGTTTGGAATAAATTAGACGAAAAATTATAAACAGGCCTCAGTTAACAATTACACTTCCACCTTAATTTGTATTCAATTGGTGAGCAATTTATTTAGCGCCGTTTTTAATCAAATTCAGAGTACAATAAAAAAACACATATTCAATAATCATAATAACTTTAATAATCTTTCAGAAAATTATTTTAGATCTTTCAGATGGATGTTATAGTTATAGAATCGTTTTTAAAACTGATTTTGACTCGTTAAGTTTATATCGTGTTGTTGTTGAAATAGCCTTATGTGACATTGACGTAGCTAATAGAGGAGGCTGTCGATGAAAATATGCCCAGCCCAACCCACAAATGTTGGCAGTTTATTTACATCAATCGCCAATATGAGGTCTCTAATATAAAAGAATGTTTACTTTGTTTTTGAACGGTCTGGCGAGGTTTCGGCAATTTATTACCCACTAGACCTTTCTTATTCTCTCAGATTTCTCAGTGACATATTCTATAAATGGATGGTGAGCTATGCAGCTGACGTTCACATTCTAACTTGGGTTGATTTATTGAGTTTTGATTGCCGTATAATACACATTTTTCATTACCATTCATAAACAAACAAACTTAAAATTATATCTAAATTTTTACTATATTTAAATTTTTGTCCATTTACTTCCTGATAATATATCATAAAGTAAATGGACAAAAATTTAAACAATATTATCATGTACGTAATGTACTTTCGATCACTTTTATGATATCATAGAACTATAATCATTAAATCCTATTTGAATCATATTATAGGACAATATATTAAATATCGCTATGCCCTATGGACTTTGTCTCAAATTATTGACACGAGTAATGTATTAATATTTGATTATGCCGTAACGCCATTTAAAAAGTACGTTCTTGTCTGAAGGCCAGTGAATGGAGGTTGATTAGGTGGTGCTTTTGAATATTTTTGGAATCAATTTTAGGAAAAATTAGAAAGAGGCCTCAATTAAAAATTACACTTTCAGTTTAATTTGTATTCAATAGGTGAGCAGTTTATTTAGTGCCGTTGTTAATGAAATTCAATGTATATTAACAGAAAAACATATAGATATTCAATAATCATAATAACTTTAATAATTTTTCAGAAAGATATTTCAGATCTTTCAGAAGAATGCTGTAATTATAGAATTGTTTTTAAAACCGGTTTTGGCTCGTTCAGTTTATCGTACTATTGTTGAAGTAGCGTTATGTGATGTTGGCCCGATAAAGGAGGTCGATGAAAATCTGCGCAGCCCAATCCACAAATGATACTGTTGGCAATTTATATCTACTTCAACCGCCAATATGAAATCTCTGTAATATAAACGATGTTGAATTTGTTTTTGAACGGTCTAGAGAGGTTTCAGCAATTTATTATCTTCTAGACCTTTCTTATTCCCTCAGATTTCTCGGTGACATATTCTAAAAATGGATGGTGGGCTATGCAGCTGACGTTTACATTCTAAATGGGGTTGATTTTTGGAGTTTTGATTGCCGTATAATACACATTATTTATTACCATTCATAAACAAACGAACTTAGATTTATATTTAAATTTTTAATATATTTAAAACTTTTACAGTTGTTTCGGCACATGACGTTTTTAAAATACGAATATTAAACCGTAATTGTTTCGCGTCAATGTCAAATGAGCTGCGATTTTACGCACAGGTCTGTAAATCTGTGCCCCAATAGCCTTGCAAATCATCATAGAACAATTACCATCGATGAAATTTTTCCAGCGCTTAAAATTTGTTGAAATGTACTATCAAAAACAGTGTTCTGTGTACCAAGCTTATTAGCTTTTCCTGAATTTGATCTTTGTGATGTATTCGCTGAATTCCGAACACATTTCACGCTGCTCACGCTGCTATTAAAACAAAAACCAAACAAAAAACTGTGTGTTCTAAAAAAAAATAGCTGTTGCCGGCGGTATTGATAAAAATCCAAATTTTTCAATTCGTCCCGTTCGCAGTGAGTTGGGCTATGTTATTCGACTGCGTGAATTATTTAATTTTAGTTCCAACAGGAGGCTTCCACATGTCATAGAGCTAACACGATTATCAATTTATCGGGGAAATAATTAGGTTAGAAAATTATTTGGAATAACAGACCTGTTAATTAGCCACCAAGTTCATGTGATTTAACGCCTTTGGATTTTTTTTTTGGGTTATGTATATGTTTGGTTTCTGCCGATAAACTAGCAATTATTGACGCCTTGGAAGCTAACGTAACTCAGACAATTGTAAATGTAAGACTCTAATTGCTTGAAAAACTGTAGTAATACAAAATTTATTTATACTCCAAATTTCGGTATAAATGGTTGAATGTTTGTTTGTTATTTTTTAGGTGAAAATAAGCATTTTCTCCTATAGTAAGGAAGTATTTAGTAAGAAATGGATTAGCAGGTATCTTTAAATTGTAAGGCATGTTTTATGAGGCACTCATCTTACTTCTCAGTCGTTTTAAACTACTTTTAACAGTTATTTGTGAAAAAAGGATTACAAAGTTAATCTTCGTAGTAATTTCCTCACTTTCTGTACACTTTTGTCACCTTTCTGGCAACTGTCGAAGCCCAGAGCGAAAAACGCTTAGTAGTTTCAATGTAAGCGAACTATGTCGAAGCGACGATGTCTGGAGAATACGCGGTGTGCGATAAAATTTGCCAGCCCTTGCTGTATAGTGCCGCAAAATAACTTCCCTTCTACCCTTGTCAGTACAATTTTTTTTTGAGTGTCACTAACACCAAGCAGTTGCTGCAGATTACGATCAGCAGCGACCGTTTGACCAATCCACGATATACACAGTAACATCTCTTTAGCGTGCATATTTGATTTTGTGGTTAAGGTTGATAGCTCACCAAGAACAATACACAATTTTTTCTTTTTTGAATTATCATAGACGATCCACTTTTCGTCAATGGTCAGAACCTTATGTAGGAGGTTTTTTTTCTGAATGTGAAGAGCAGAGACACAACAAGACCAAAGCCTCTGCTGTTATTCTCAGCTCAAACCCAAGTATTCTTATTTCGAGTACTGTCTAGCTTGTGTAAATATTTAAAAATAGCTTGCGTTGGTAGTTCGAGTTTCTATTACTAAGTGAAATTTTCCAGTTTAGAATTACTTCTTACAGGTACTTTACGAAATAGCATTATGTTTCAAAAATATAATAATTATGTCTTAAGCTACCCCAGCATTTTTACTCAGCTGAGAGGAGAATAAAAGCAGTGCTTCAAATGTTTTCGAATTACATTATCTTTACAACAAATTTTTCAAGTAATATTCTCTGGTATGTTATATTTATGGGATTAAAAGATGTTGCTAAAAATAACTATACGCAGGAAGAAAATGGTAATTCACAAAGCTTCAGCAGGCTATGAAACACAGAGGCCGAAAATTAAGGTGAAGACCTAATGTAACGGTACCATCAGCGGGCCTTGTTTTTAATTGAAATAGAGAAATAATATAGTTCCTCAAATATTGCAAAAGATTTCCTATCCAGAGCCACTATGGCGACGTCTACTTTGTGAAATAAAGTCGAAAAGGCTTATATTGTTTTGGTAACTTTGTAATACGGAACTACAAAACACAAAAGCACCACACATTTAGTTAGAGAACGGAATTATAAAGGAGGAATATAAAAGCATGGAACAAAGTTATATATGTATCTTTCATAAGCAGCTAAAAAACATAAATTTGAAATCAGACACAAAATAATTTTTCTTTCGAAAACAAAATGAACCTGAAAAAATTTATAATATTTCAGCCTATATGACTTTTAAATTAAATAATCAGGGAGTTTTTAATAAAACAAACGTATATGTTTTATTGATAAACTATTAGGGATGCGCTGATAGTAATTCTAATAAGAGGGAAATAAAATCACGTTTGGAAAATACAAATATTTTCAAAATTTTATTGACATAAAGGAAGTTAGAGGGTAAATGGAATTCGCATTCCTGACCAAACCTCTACTGCTGCAGGCATTATAAAAGCAGCAGTGCGTGGCAGAAAAATATTGGGTTTGGTTCGACAAGGGCCGCGATAAAACGGGTCTGAACTCTGCTCTGACTTAAAGGATCCAGAGACTTGAGGAAAAACGCCAGTCGGTCCGCATATATAGGGAATTTGATTTGTTCCCCTTTTTACGAAGTGTTTATGGCCACGCAAAATTCCAGCGAACGTACTCCGGCTCAATTCTGACCTTTTTTTATTGAGCATGCAGAAGACAAATGACGAAGGGAAAATACGCCCTTCATATATCTTCGGCTCGTTTTTTCTTTGCAGAAATATTATAAAATATTATACGTTCGACTGTTTGGTTTTGCTACTGAGAGAAGATATATCTGTCGATTTGTGGTTGAAGGAAATTTATAGACGGTATGATCCAAATGGTCCTAAACATAAATCACCTTCGTCAAATTTAAGCAAATACCCTTATCGTCAAGGTGTTTTGACTTAACACTCGTTTTTCAATCAAAAAACCATTGATTCGATTTCTATTTGGGATAGCAAAATTTCAAATGAGTTCTAACCAACAGAGTAAGATAAATAAGTAGATTATATAGATAGAGACAGATAAAGTGTATTCCAATAGATATTCCCAGATTTTTTCTTTAAATAAAACTAACAATTTTAGAAAAATATCTAATAACTAGAACTGTCTAATATTATGTATCTCATACTATCTTAGCTAATAACTTTAATTCTAAATGTCCCATTTGGCCTTTTCTAAATTCTTTGTGTAAAATTGTCAATAACAATTTTGCATAATTGGGTTTTCGAACAATTTTTTTTGTGATAAATAGAAAGATCAGATATAAATTTTATAACAAAACTACTTTTTTTAAATTTTTTTATTTATAATTAAACAGTTATATCCAATTGAAAATAAATTTTTAAACCTAGTACCGATGACCGCCGACACTCAAAAAAAACTGGAACGTATGAGAACTCACAGCAGTAACGAAGGTCAATATCGTCAATATCGGGTCGACTCGGAACAATTCAGAAGTTACACCGAAATTTTCTTTCGCGCTCTTGGTGAAAATAATCGGAGTCTCGGGCAAATAAAACAATTTATTGATCTTAGTCATTGTTCTATAGGTTTAACCTATATCTTTGGCTGCATTTGTTGGTTTGCTAGCGATTTAAAAATATACTTGCTTTTAATTATTATTTAGGCGTTCGACATTAGGTGCTTTTTTCGACATTATACTCATATATCTTTACATAAGATATGGAGGCACCTTTTGTTTTTTGCATTGGTTTAATAATTTCTATTTATATTATTTAATTCACGTAGGGAAAACAAATTACCCTTTTAAGGAATTATAAGGAATATTCCTTCCTTCGCAAATAATCTACATGTAGCATCAGAACCGAGGATAGTAATAATGAGAAAGCCCTACAGGATCGTCTATTGTAGGGTAAGAGTAATATTATTCAAAAAAGCGCGAATAGACAAGAATAACTACCAATCTGGAAGGTAATTATACATGAAAAGTTTTATACTTATGAGAGTTTTACAAGATAATCTTATTTGTAGATAGTCGAAGAGTACAGAAATTTGTGTGATCAATCGGATGAACATCAACTAGATAAATTAAGGACTGGCAAGGCTGTTTTCCATGAAATCAAAACAAACAAGAAGGAGTATGCAAAAAAGAGAAACAGAAAAGCAATCCTAATATCCAAACAAAAAATAAAGAAAATGGCATATTTCTATTCTAAATAAAACAAAACAGTTACAATATTTAGTGTTTTTCAGAATGTTGGTACATTTCATCTATTGATTGAACGTATTCTTTTGATGTTTAAACATAGGTTAGAAATTTACTATAGGCATTGAAGACTGATGATAGGCTGGCAGTGGTTCCAGGATATGATGGATATGATGGTTTTCTAGTGGGTAGACCTTAACAGGAGAGTCTTACACTTCGACAAGAAAAGTTTTCCACTCAAAAAATAAAATGTTTTAGGTGCCTTCTCTTATTTGGGAAATTTCTGGCTGGTCATACATAGGAGTTAGTTAGGAGCCAGATTTATTTATATTTGCAATTATTATTAAATCAAGAGTCTAATGTGGTGGTTTGTAAAACATGTAGGCCGAAAAGTCGCCATCGTTGTAAAAATGCTGAAAACGTTAATTAAAGCAATAATGTTGTGTGGGTGGTTTTTTTTTTGAAAATATTGTTAATAGAGTTTAGTGTGGTGGTTTGAAGAATCGGTGTGGTTTTAAAAGTATTGCAAACTTCAATAAAACAATCAAACAAATATGTATATAATTTTAGTAGTAATTGTTATTATTCTGTATTAATTATTAATGTAGTTTACATATTATAATCCACTGTAATATATTATCCATATTATCCTAGTTGTGGGAAGTTTTATTATGTATATTTAACAGTGTATTTTTTATTTAAATAAAATTAGTAATTTAAACAATATGTATGTGTTTGTTTTTCTAATTATGATTTATATTGTTTTATATATTACAAGCACAATATATATATATATATATATATATATATATATATATATATATATATATATATATATATATATATATATATATATATATATATATATATATATATATTAATAATTAGAATATATGTATAATATAAGCTTTTCTCGAACTTTATGTTCTGGACATACACATCATTTTACCGTGCATTATGGCGGTAAAATGATGTGTTTGTGATGTGTTTGTCATGTGTTGTGGGCTTTCTCGTGGCACCAAAATAGTTTAATTCTATTTAATAGAAATATTTTGTTTCTTATTTGCATTTACATTATTATTTTTTTTAACTCACATTGATGCTTTAACACCTCGAACTTCAGTTGAATTGAACTGAATGGAATTTTAGAGAAAATCTGTGACCATAAAAAATATCCACATCAGGTATATTATCAGTATTCGATTTTATGAATCCTTTGTCACACATTACTGAACTAAATTAGTAACAAATAATATATCTTTTGCACTTAACCAATAATAATTTTGACAGTATATATACAGGTAGAAGCCTATGACAGTACTGATGTGAAAACACTTTATTATTATGACGTCACAAACAAGGCAGCCAATAGCGGTGTGCTCGTACTCACGTCATTTTTTTAGTTTATAATTTTTAATTCATGCATAATTAATTGTAACAAATTTTTAAAAAGTTGTTTGCATCGATTATCAATAATATTTATGATAAAATTTTAAAATCATGTAAAAAAATCGATAATTATTTTTTATTCAAAAGCCCAATTATGGTTCAATGTCGTCAATAAGTTGACGCATGCTTTGCTTCAGGTCAATGATCGTTTGCGAATTGTTAGAATAAACTTCGTTCTTGAAGAAGCCACACAGGAAAAAGTCGAAGTGGGTTAGATCACATGATCTTGCAGGTGCCTGAATATTACCATTCCGAGAAATGACGCGGCCAGAAAAAGGTGTCCATAACAAATGATCCATCGTATTGGATCGTATTTCTCTCGCCGTATGACACGTGGCATGATCTTATTGAAAGAACATACTAAAATGTAGTAAAATAAAATTAGAATACCATCTAACCTAAATCAGATTAACTCGAATAATAAACATTAGCTAGGTAGCCGAAACACGAAATAAGCAAAAATTAATATATAAAATTGTCACCATATTTAAAATTGTATGTATAACAATTGTTTCGATACACAGTGCCTTTTTCAAATAGGTTAGGTTAGGTTAGGTAAACAATTGTTATTGTTATACATAACAACTGTCTCTGTACTATGTTAAACTAGTTTCATGCTAGTTTTATACATAATTCGTATTTGAAAAAGGCACTGTGTGTCGAAACAATTGTTATACATACAATTTTTAATATTGTGGATATTTTAGATATTAATGTTTGCTTATTTATTTAAAAATTCAATAACACACCACGATAAAATTTGAGATTTGAGAAGGTTTGCTACAAGAGGATGGATTGGCAGCCACCTATTTAACATAGTATTGAAAAAAGTTATCAACAAAACTAACATGGATGGAAATGGAACAATGATAAATGAAGAAAAATAGATAATTGGGCATGCAGATGGTAATAAAAATGAGAAAAAAATGGTATGGAAATGAGAACAAAATTAAAGTTGAGAACAGCACTGCACAATCAATGCTGACAACACTCAAGTTGTAAGTGAATTTATTTATGTGGGAAACAAACTAGACTTAAATAACATTAGAGGAGAAATCAGAATTTCTTCCTGTAGACTGGCTTAAGATCTAACTTCGTACAAACGACACGAAAGCCAACGTCTATAAAGCAATAATTCAACTAATAGATACTTCTTAATACAAAACCTATCATATAGAAAAAAGAAGAAATTCTTGCAGTATTTAAAAGACGACTACATAGGAGAATTATTGGTACTGTGAATGATAATAGAAACTGGAGGATTAGGTATAACTTCAAACTGAAATAGTTACACAAAGATCTGGATATTGTAGGCTATATGAGGATTTAACGCCTCAAATGAACGGGACGTGTGGCGAGAATGGCAAAACGTCAAATACCAAAGAGAATCAAGAAGATATCAATAGTGGGTTACTTAAAGAGCGGTAGACCAAAGATGGTGGCTGAACAATATAAAAAGAGATACTGATAAACTACTGCACATAAAAAACTGGCAAAGGGCTAGTGGAGATTGATTCGGTTCGTGATGAACGTTGCAGGTCAAAGTTCACTGACGAGCTGTAGCTCCACGAAAAAAAATTGGATGCACATGGCATTATCTTCATCAACTGATTAAAATGAGAAAAGACGATCACAGGAAAGTATTATACTGAATTACGGTGAAATTGCACGAAGAGTTGATAAAAAGCTCTCCTTTAGCCAAGCAAAATGTACCGTTTGAGCAGAACAGCAAAATTCGTCAATTTGCCCTACGAATTGATGACACATGCCGTATTCTCCGAACTTGGCCATTTCCGACTTATTTTTCTTTCCAAACATGACAAATGGCTGGCTAGAAGTAAACTCACATCAAGTATGATTATCGCCGAAATATTAGACTGTTTTGCAAAGATCCACCAGTACTTTCTGAAATGCATTTAAAAGTTAGAAAATCGTTGGGCGAAGTGTATCGAGTTAAAAGGAGACTATGTAGAAAAATAACTTGATTTTTGATAAAAAAATAATACTTAATTTCAAAACTATCTGACATCTCACCCTACTTGATACATCCCTTTCCGCAAGAAAAATGTGAATTACATTAACACAAATACTTTCATACCCTTTATATTAATGTTTTCCTTATTTATGGCAAAACTTGGATTCCCAGGCGAAAGAAAAAGCTATTTCCACACTTTTTCCTAATTAGAAAAATTAATGTATGTGTGTGAAGTAATGTGTCTGGGGAATAGGATAGATACGAAGTTTCCATTCGAAGTTTAAGTACTTCCTTTACAGAACTTAGAACTTATAACACGTAGTCGTGCATTGTTATAATTATGATATTGATTGCCTTTTTTGATTGATCTTATCATCGTTTGTAGCTGTTAGCGGTTCTGTATTATTTGATTGCAGAACATAAATATAAAACACATCTGAATATTCTTATTAGACGTTGAAGTGGTGACTTGGACGGACAACCCAATATTTTTTCTATTATAAATAAATTTAATTGGATGAATTTTGAATTTTTGTTACACCATAAAGGTATTACGAAATGATAAGAAAATCAAGGAATTCCACTTACGTTTCATACAAAAAATAATAATAATCAGTATGTCCAAAATGGTTATTATAACACTCTGTAACTCTGGGAGGTTCAACCAATACTATGCCATATATGTTCCATTGGCTATAAATCTAGGGATTATGCCGAGACTGCCACTATCGCAGACTGCCGTTATATCCTTGAAAAGTGGGATTTAGACAAGTTTGTAGATACGTTCTAAAGATCTACGGCAATAATTCAGTTACATCACGAACCGCATAACTTTTTCTAATGGTTGATAGCGGCGACCTGCTTCCTAGTGATATAACCTCCATACCATAATTCCTGGCCTGTCCTTTCTACGTCCATCACGACTACTCAAACACAATCTTGACTCATAAGTAAAGCAAACAGAGTTCTACTTCCAGATTTGCGCAAATTCCCTATTCTAATTGCAGCAGGCCTTTGTGCCCCAGTCCACGTTTCAACTTTTCACAAAAAATCTCTATTTTCTTTTTAGAAAAAGAGATCTTCTAAACGATAGATCAAAAAGAAATGTTTCTTCAAGAAATCAAAAAAAAAAAAACAATTCGTACCTGGACAAATCCAGTCTATCTGGTAAAAAAAATCCTCAATTTCCAATCATTTTAACAATTTTCTATATATTCCTTCTGATAGAACATGTTTACCATAAGCTTAAGACATTATTCGTTCAGCTTCCGCTTCACTTTTCTTTAAATCCAAATATTACAAAGTATATAACAAAGAAAAAAATTACCACATTCCATTTGATATTGATTATTTATAGCTAATTGTGTTTATAAAAACACAGATTAGATATCTGAGTTACGTGTAAAACTGAAAACTGTAACTGTAAAAGTAATATATCAGTAATACCATATATCGTCAATTATATTCGACCCGAGTGTCAGAGGAAAACCCAGGACCGTCAAAGTTGGAAGCATACTGAAGAGACCTTCATCCTACGGTGGATGGATAACGGCTGATGATGATGAATATATCTAATCTATTAGTACCAATATCAAAGATATGTACAGAGTGGCATAAAAGAGGTTCCACATTTTAAATGTATATATATTATTTTTCGGTTAACTTTTTGTGTTTAACGTTTTTTTTTTACTTGAGAATAAGCTACAAATTAAAAACTTTTGGAAATGGAGCGGTATTTACTTGCAGATCGAACACAAATTGTTACAAATATAATTTCCATCGAACATTAATAATCACTATAATTACACATTAATATCACGTTAATAATCACTTGGTGACGTATCTGAAAATGAACTTGGTGATGATCAGCTGAACTGCGAATAAAATGACGAAGTCTATTACGTATTTTAATACAAGATCTGCATATGCATCCATCGAAATCTAGGTAGTTAAAGAACCCAAGCTGCATTACCCTACTATCTGGTCTTATCTTCTAATAATCGTTCATTGTAACTCTAACTTATAAATTGAATTACATCCTATGTAACCTCTTTTCGCTCTTAGTAAATTTCTTATTGTATTGTAATTACTTTTATTAAATTATTGTCTATTCCTCTGCATAATAATAAGTGACTGAAGAATCATGCAAAAAAAACGAATAGGTAATAATCAACGCAGCATCAAAAAAGGAAAATCTACAGTAAATGCCATACACTGTGCATTTTAAGCAGGGTTCAATCAATATAGAACAATTCATGAGTCCCCAGGAAGAATAGAAGATTGATATGAATGAAAATTAATGTATCTGAAGCAAAGATATGCTCGCAAAAAGAAATGATTAATAACATAAAAATCAAAATAATTGACACTTTACCAACAATATTATTTCTAATAGCACTGGATAATTTAACAAAAACAATCGAAAATATCGGAACCTTAAGTATGCACCTATTATAGATAGTGGCATATGCGGAATATGTTGCAATAATTGCTAGAGAACAAAGAGAACGTAATAGAAACAATCGAACGCGAATCTACAAAAAAGGGCTAGAAATAAATGAGCAGAAAACAAATATATGTATTGCATCACAAACGATAGATTATTGAGAAATTTAGAGTACGGAAGACATACAATCGAAGAAGTACGTACCTTTAAAGCCTGGAAGTCATAATCGATAGAAAAAATGAATTACTTGACGTAGACTTAAATATACAGAAAGGATAGGAGAATAGAAGGAAAGGAATAAAGAACATTCAATAGCAATAAAAAATTACTGAAAAATAAAAAACTGAGCACAATGAATAAATTAGGAATATTGAAGACTAGGAATATAAAACCAATTGTAACATTGCTGCAGAAATTATAATACTCACAGCAAAAGAACAAGACAAACTAAATATTTGTGAAGGCAAAATAACAAGAATAATAATGGCAGTAAAGAATGTGGGAAACAACGAGTTAGAAGCTTAATGAACCGGATTTGCAATCAACAAGGTGTTGGGAAGGACAAACATAGTGAGAACAATTAGGGCACAAATAATTAAATGGTACGGACTCTTAATGAGAAGGAAAAAGAATACAGCTGTAAGAGAGATAGCAACGTGGAAACCAGCACTAAACAGACCAAGGGGCAACCCAGAGTTAGATGCAACTGTTGGAAGAAAATATAAGAATACACGGAATATATGGAGAAGAAGGGAACAGATCGCAGATAGGAGAAGATGGAGGGATGTAGTTGAGAAGACGAAAATTCATCAGCAATTATGACAAAGGCAACTAAAAGAAATGTGTGAATGTGTTGTTGAAATGTCTTAGTGAAATACAATTTCACTAAGAAATGTATTAGCTTATATAATAATTCCTCTGGAATGTTTCAGTGATTTCCAGATTCTGCTTCTGAGTATAATGCCGAACGCTTTTTCTAGATATATTGCATATACACACTCATTCGTCGTCATATCTCCAGTTAATATTCGCAATGATATATGATCTCCATATGTATCAATCAAAATGCAGGAGGTACAGGAGCATGGGCTGGATTGATAAATTGAAATCTACTTTTGCACTACCTTATATGTATGAACGGTCAGAATTAAGTTTAGTTAAGTTAAGTTAACGAAACCCATTTTTGGGTATAAGAATTTTATACGAATTTTAATGAATTTTTTAACGAAAATATATTTTATCTGCTTTATTACTAATCCTATAACAGTTTTACACATACTAATATGCTAGAATAAAATCGAATAAATCTCGACCGACACCAACATTTCATAACTTATCTAATAACACCTATTTAAAGGAAAAATGATTCTAAATAAAATATGGGACACGGTAATGCATGGCACCGCACGTATATTCCGAGCGAAAAAGACCATATATTCTCGGATTGTCAAGAAAAATTTTGAACTCGGCACGAAACTGTTTCCTTCCATATGAATATGAAATAAATCTCCATTAGAATAAAGGCATCATTTGTTTTAAAAGTGACAAATTCTTTACTTAAATATGTTGAAACTTTATATGTTTTTGTATTTTGATTTACTCTTATTATAAGATATTGTAAATATAATAATTCACTCACAATAATTTGCAGTAAAACATTCTGAGAAAAAAAATTTGTAGCCTGTATATTTAACTCTAATTCGCTTTTTCAAATAACATAATAAAACAGGTTTTTAACTTTATCTTTCTATATGAGAATATTTATAGTAATTTTTTTTTTTAGATGAAATGATTGTTGAAAAGCATTATATAATCGTCGTTTCTGTAAATATAAAAAAGTATTTACTTATTTATCCGGGTCATCTTTTAACGTCAATTGTTGATGTTTCCTGTTTTACATAATTTGATTCAATTCTTTTATGATTTTACCTATTCTTGATTCTTTTGTCAAAGGTTACCTTTTACTGTTACTTTGTAATTTACCAATCGCAATAGCCAAACCAACTTAAATGTGATTTATCGATTTTTGGTCTTCTAAAATAACTGTCTAAAAGTATATTTGTAATAGTCAAATTGTTGATTGTCTCTAATTTAGCAAATCATTCTATTCTTCTTAAAATTCTCGTTCAGGGCTTCCTTTGGTACGTTATGGTTATAATGACCATTAGTGATTTGTCAATTTTGATCTCTGTATTTTTAATTACTTCCTTCTTCTTTGAAGACAACTATCTTTATATAAACGAACTAAGATTAAATAAACGAACAAAGATTTATATAAAAATTTCCACTATATTTAAAACTTGCATGTATTACAATTTTTTCGACATACAGAGTGCCTTTGTCAAATTCGATCTACATAATTCAATATAGTTTGAATTTGAAAAATGTAATGTGTATTAAAACAATTGTATATGTACAAGTTTTAAATATAGTGGAAATTTAGGTATTAATCTTAGATCATTTATTTAAAATGAATTTCTATCTAGTATCGATTACCTCAATTAAATATAATACAGTTATTATTGAGAGGAATCATGAGTTTTCATTCTATTCTTCATTTCATACTCATTGTTGTATTTGTTGTTTAAGATTGTATTAATTTTGTCTGTAATATGTGGATACAATGTACTACCATTAGTTTGTATTGTAACTATTTCTGACTTGTAACTAGAATTACATCCTATATTACCTCGCTTTAAGTTTCTTGTTGTGTTTTATAAACTTTTGATTAAACTTGAAGAGATTTACCACTAAACATGAAATCACTTTTTAAACCCCGCGACGCCTGTTTCGCTAGCCATGTTAGCATCATCGAGAAATGATTTAATCTTAAAAATAAATTATCTTCAAATGATGCTAACATGGTTAGAGAAATACACCTTGAAAAGTTTGAAGAATTGATTTGGTTGAAGAATTGATTGATTTGGCATTATCAGGACATGATTTAATCTAAGATTAAATCATGTCCTGATCATCAGATGATTTAATCTTAGATTAAATGATATCCTGATGATGCTAACATGGTTAGCGAAACGTGCGTCGAGCAGTTCAAAAAAAAGTGATTTGGTGTTTAGTGGTAAATCTCTTCAAGTTTAATGTTTCACACCAAAGGTTCCAATAGAAGAATTGATATACGTTGGTGTTTAGTGTTAATTTAATGTTTAGTGTTAGTACCAAACCAAGCCAAAACATGGTTTTCTGTAGCAAAGTATTGAAAGCTTTATTGATTTATAATATAGACATTTGGAAATTATAAATGGAACATCACATCCAGTTAATGGCCGGCTTTGGTGGCACACGCATACTCTTGGATAGCCGTGGGCTTGTTGGCGTAAATCTGGGTCTTCAGAAACACAAGGAAAAGTCTCATGCAAGACCGTCAAACCACATGTCTTCAAGAGCAATATCGACTAATTGAGGGACAAAGAACTGGGTTATCATATCACGATAAGTTCGCCATTTACCGTTAATGGTTAAATGGTCCAATGATTCTTCCAGACCACAATGCACATCAAACAGGGACACGTTGGGATGCATTTGTTTTTCATGAATCATTCGTAGATTTTCTGAGTCCCAAATGGGGCAGTTGTGCCTATAACCGAGCCATCGAGGTGAAAATAGGCTTCGTCGCCGAAGATCATTTTGTCCACAAAATCGGCGTTCTCTTATTGTTGTATAATCATCCAGTTGGTAAATTCTCTTCGCTGTGCATAGCCTGTTGGCAGAAGTTGTTGAGTCAATTGAACTTTATAAGTATGGAGATGCAAATCTTTAGTAAGACTACAGTGAAGAGTGGCTGTTGAAATGTCCAATTCTTGTGCACGATGACGAATCGAGGACCCTGGACTCTCATCCACACTCTCACGAACTGTCATGATGTTTTATTCTAAACGACCACCACGAGTTCATGTCGTGTGTTTCATATTCATAACGGAACAAGTAATTTTTAATTTATCGATTATTTTTTTTCACAGTTGATAAATTTGGAACATTTCTATCAAAAATCGAACGCACTTTACGAATCATAGCAGCCAAACTTTCACCATTTTGATGGTAATGTTTAATAATAAGGACGCATTGCTGTATCGTGTAGCACTCCATATTTATTACCTCCTATCTGTCTCTTATCGACCTGTCACAATTCTTGATCTATCGAATCATGACAGCCAAAATGGTGCGTAATTCAGATCTTGCGTTCTTATTGTAATACCCTATATTTATTATATATATATATATATATATATATATATATATATATATATATATATATATATATATATATATATATATATATATTGTTTTTCTGTATCTCTGAACTTGTGCTTGTACTTATTAAATAACTGTTACAGATAACTGAGTTTTTTTTGGAATAGATAGACCCTTTTTCCCAGTTTCACCCGTGACCCACGACTTAACTGCCTCCGACGAAGGCCTGCCGTAGCTGTAATTTAAACAACCAAAAAAAAAAGGTTTGCATTACAGCTTATTGTAAGAAATTGACTTACAAATCGTTAATAAGTGCGTGGCGTTTGCGTATATATATATATATATATATATATATATATATATATATATATATATATATATATATATATATATATATATATATACGCATCCAAAAAAGTCAAAAAAATCTATTTATAAGCCATTCGACGAGAAGTCGGCGAAAATATGGGTTGTTTGGTTGTGGAGAGGGACTCACCAACAGACAAAACATGTGCCCTCCAATATAAGGGATGGGTGGGGCTTCCTCCCGGTCAAGCAACTAACCATTGCTCATTATGGCTGAGACGCAGGTTGTTATGCGTTCCACATGATGTTGTTGTTCCACACGCGTTCCAGATGAGATGTGGAACCCAACGGCCCCGGAGTGTATAACTACTGACTACTGTTGCCTCGTTGGTATAACTACTGACTACTGTTGCCTCGTTGGAGGCAGTCCAAAGAAGTAAAAAAACTCGATATATATATATATATATATATATATATATATATATATATATATATATATATATATATATATATATATATATATATTACAATGTAAAATTAAATAAATTCGTAATATTAAAGAAGTTTCTAACTTAAGCAGTTTTGAAAATCGGTATATTATATATAGAAACTTAAAAACTAAAAACTAATCATAAAATAAATTAAGTTGATCAGAAAATTTTTCCGTAATTGAACATATCTTCAGAATATCGAACGAGCCTCTAGAAACTTTGAGCGAAACATATAGAGCAATGTTCGGGAAATAACATATGTGTAATCAACCAACATTAAGTTTTAATCCAGTTTCGAAAACGAGCAGGAGGGAATATATTTAAATTACGCTTCAGTTGCAAAAGATATATACTGGAAAACAAAAAAAAATCAGTAATAGAAAGAAGATATTTTATTGGGTTAAGGTTGTATTTTTTCTTTATAGCATAACGTCATTACAAAGTATATAAAATACAGAACTTCCACATAAGTTTGGCACAAAAAGCCTTATAAATAAAAATTAAATGCTGTTCGTTGGTAAGCGCATCACTTGAGAACAGTTAGACCGATTTCGCTCATTTTTTTTCTAAATGTTCGTAATAGTCCGAACATGGTTTTTAGAGAAAAAAAAATGGAAAAGTTGCCGAAAAAAATTGGATAATTTGGGAAAAACTTAAAGTAATTTTTTCTATGGGATTTTTTGCTTTTGTGTTCTATGGCGATCTGTCCAACAAATATAGTTATTTTATTTCTATTCCAATTTATTTCGCTACGTGCGCAAAGTCGTTTGACAGCTGATTGTCAAATTGTGAATCAAGCCAATCGGTTACATAGTGACGAGAAATTGATTCAGTTGTTTATTTTCACTTGAATTGTGATTCTGTAGTAAGTTCATCGCAGTAATTTCATGAAATGAAATAAGTTTCGTCGTTTTATTTTAAACAAATTTACAGATTTACCTACGAAATACGGTAAAGTTTGAAGTGACAAATAGTTATACAGCAACAACAAAGTAAATCAAATGTCCATTTTCAGTTGAATTGTGATTCTTCGAATCGCACATTGTGTCGCAAATGACACAATTGAATTGTAATGCTGCCAATAAGACGGAGCAGTTTAGGTCGCAGAACTCGCAATGCAACAAACCAAACCAATTTTCGATCTAATTGAACCGCAGAGCAAGGCGAAGAGCGAAATAAAATTGAACGGAATCGATTATCACAAATACATTCAGCACGCATATAAGAAGAAAAAGAAAATGCAAACAAAGATGGTATGCATCGAATAAGATACCATCGACCAGTAGAAATCAATCGCGCGACAATGAATCTGAATAATCGTACAAGAAGACAAACAAATGTTGCGATGAATACTCATCCAGCTATATTCCGTTACAACATTACAATTGATTACGTGCAGACTAATCCGTTGCTATTGGATTCATGGGCGTTATGTGCGTAATCCCTGGATTGTATTACGCAACTGGCAGAGTCAAATTGACGCCACTGGTCCCGCCACCAGAGCCATTACGCTCATTGCGCATCCACACATTTTCTGACACAAATCCAGATATACAACAGTTGCTTCCAAATGACTCTATTTGGCACAACAAATGGGGTTGTCACACATTTCCAACAAATGGCACACATTTCCAGCATTTCAGCAGTGTACTGCCGCTAGAATTCATCTCGCATGTAAAATTTCCCATTGGCAAACTTCTAAATATACTCCTCCTCAAATTGAATATCCATGACTGCAATCGTTAATAGATACAATATCACTCAGAAATACTTTTTTTTCTAATTTTTACTCTGTTTCTACATTTCCAATAGTTTTTCACAAATTCACAAAAAGATCACAAACAAATCAATTGAAATTTGGACAGGACAACGTCTGTCGGGTCACCTATTTATTAATAAGTATAAACAGCATAGCTGTTATAAAATTCTGTAACTCTGCGAATTACTGCGTACTGAATTAGGTGATCTAAGAGTTCTTATAGAAATGTATCCCTCGTACACTGTATTCAAGTTTATTTACATGTACTGACGATCGTGGTAATTGCTCAAAATTTCTTTTCTACCCAAGTTCTACAGCGATAAATTTTAACGCAAATACGTGCGAAAACGAGATATAACCTAATGACGGCTTGTAATATACCGGTTGCAAAACGAGTTCTATTTAAGCTTTCTTTGATAGTACTAGCCTCTTATACTATAATTCCTGATTATGTTCTGAATTATGGATGCAGCTATTTTAATGTGAGAACTACATTTCTACATCTTGGCTACCTAAACAAAATCTAAATCAATCTCTAAGATATATAGAGTTCCTCCAACCCAAGCTCCAATGCATTTTAAACGATACGTGTTGTTAGGTGCTCTATAACAAAACACCAAACGAAGATTGTAAAATCGCTTCCCCATAGTAAGAAGAAGAAGAAGAAGCGGGGGTCTCACGTATCCGTCTCCACCGTCTGAGCCTGAAGGGGGCAGACGGTGCCCCTCTTGGTCTATTTAAAGCTTAATTGTTAATTAGTTAAATCATTATTCTTTTAAGTAAATTTCTTTGAGATTAAAAATCTTAGACCCTGAACGAGGTAAAGATAATATCGTGCTTTTTCTTGTTCTTCTAGGACTGATCTGATTCTAGCTTGAGAATTAAAAGGGTATGAGGGAGGATCCCTCAGTATGAGCCTTAGCTCGTGAAGTCCCAAAAACCTTCCGTTAGATTCTACGTGTTGTTTTCCTATAAAAGTTAAAAGAGCTATATATATCATGAACTTTGTCAGTGCGAAAATCTTATCAGTCTTACATAATACAAAATGAAACTAAGCTCAATTCACAATTCTAAAATCTTATCCTACCCTAACTGCAAAATAACAAAATTTCTTATCTTGATTATTTAATTGCCCCTTAACTAGTGGATCTGAACTAAAGAGTTTTTCTTTAAATTAAAATAAAAGTGCATTCTAATGGTCGGATGTCTGCAGTCCTTCCACCACGAAGCCTCCCAGCAAATCTATTCTGTTGATGTTGATTAGTTTTCCAAGTAGTTCTTCTGTCCTTGGTGGCCATTGCCCTTCCATCAGTTTTCTTAGCTGCACTCTTTCCCTCTCATACTTTTGGCGAAAGAGTATTCTGTGTGTTGGGTCGTCTATTTCCCCGTTTCTGTCGGATTGGCAGTCTGAGCTTTCCAGTTTGCTAATTCTATGGTAGTGAACTCCAAATTGTCCATGTCCAGTAAGTATTTGTGTTGTTTTCTTGTTCAGGTCCAAGTTTAAGTCCTGGTATCTTTTGATGCATGGGACGAAGCCAAAGGTTCGCCTCCCAGTCAACCCAGACCCCCAGGCATCCTGCCATTTGGTCATGATTCTTTCTCGAAGTTTCTCTTTGATTTTTCTCTTGGATAGGCTGGGCACGCCCATGATATCTTGGCCATATTGCGCCTCTTCTGTGTGCTTTCATGTTTAAATACTCAAACAGCAAGTCCTCTATTGGAGGTATGCCGGCTAGAATAGCGGATGCCGCTGTAGAAGTGTTGGTATAGGCTCCTATAATGGTGCGAGAGATGGCCCCCCTCAGGGATTCCAGCTGGGCCAAATTTCTTGCCTGAGTCAATTTGTCCTGGAAAATCTCCAGTCTATATGATAATGTAGGGATTACCGCCCCATAGAATATAGTTCTTTGTGAGTCGGCAGAAACTGTATAGACCTTGGTCAGAGATCTCTTGAGTGTCTGGAACACCGTCTTTCCTTTGATACATATTTTCTTGATGTGTGCTAAGATTTGTCGTCGATCAGGATCCCCAGATATCTTGGCTGTTTGGTTCTTTTAATGTTTTTCTCTCCAATTTTGACCGTGGGATTCCTTGTGAGCTTCCACCCGAATACCAGGTACTGGGATTTTTCTGGGGAGATCTCGAGTTTACTGAGTCCCGCCCATTTATCTATTATAGAAAGAGTTCGATTCATCTGCACCTCTAGCGCCGGACGAGCCCCTCTAGCCCCTACTATGAGGTAGGGGCTAGTCTTGCTAAGTCGTCTGTAAAAGCTATGTTCTTTGATTCTGGATATTCATCGAATTGTTTTAAGAGATCGTCTACGACCAGGTTCCAAATGTTGGGTCCCAATTGGACCCCTGAGGACAGCCCTTTTTCATTATTGTTCCGGCCGTGTCAGGCGCGGGATCCAGCCTGACATGCCTATCTCTAAAGTAAGAAATCATCAACTGAAATAAGTGTCCCGGCAGTCGCCTGTCTCTAAGAGCATGATGTACGGCCGGCCACCATACGTTATTAAATACCCCTTTGATGTCTAGAAGGATGTCCGCGGGATATATCTATTATTACTATTTTTAATTAAGTATGTGAACTTTGTTAGAGCCTGATTGGTCCCTTTGCCTTTAATAAAGCCAAACTGGTTTAAGTGGTGAAAATTTTCTTCCTCTGTATAGAGGAAGAGTTGCTTTCAGACAAAAAATTCAAGAGCTTTACCCATAATGGGTAAGAAAGTAATTGGTCTAATGGAGTTTAAGGGTTCTGGATTTTTGCCAGGTTTCGGAATGGTCACAATGACCCCTTCCTTCCACCTTCTAGGGAAGTATGACGGCAGCAGGCAGTCATTGAAGAT